>BLBF01000053.1:2044387-2110396 GCA_015471245.1 Laticauda colubrina
TATATATATATATATATATATATATATATAAAGCTTTCGCGGGTACTTACATGTGTGCTGTTTAGCTTCCTTCAGATATTATCCCACGTCATTGTAGTGCTGTTAAAGTTGTAGCAACATTTCAGCAGAATCCCATCTGCCATCAACAGGCTTCTGTGTGGATGTGGGTCTCACAGCTCCTGGTTTCAAATTCGAGGCTGGTCCATTCTGATTGGCTAGGAGCCTGGGTCTGTGTTCATTGGACTTGGAGTTTGATTGATTGGTGTTTCTGGTTTCTTCTGTCTGTTTTGTGGCTTTGATTGGCTGGCAACACTCTGTTCTTGTGTTGGAGGCTTTCAGTGCAGCTTGGCTTCGTGTGAAAGAACGGCTGCTATTCATTAGCAAGCTGGGATTCACCTGGGTGCCTGGTGGGGTTTTTTTTGAGTTGGAGGCATCAGAGGGAGTCTGTCTGTGCTCAGGTGTGGGGGTGTTTGAGTTGGAGGCATCAGAGGGAGTCTGTCTGTGCTCAGGTGTTTGTCTGTTTTGTGGTGTGGAGATCTTTCTATTTGAGAGTGCAGGTTTCCAAATGATTGACAGTCTGCTGGAATTATGTCTTCTATTCATGCTTTCAGGTCTTTTTTCAATCTCTATGGCTTCTCTGATGATTCTGTGGTTGGGGTTTTCTATAGTGGCTAGGGTTTTAGTGCCATTGAAGTTGATGTTGTGACCTGTGGTTTGGAATTTCATATATGCCTTGGTTTTCCAGGTCAATTTTGTCTTTGGTCCAACACATGAAACCACAGGCATCCGTTCTGCATCTGTTCTGCGTCCATTCCGCTTCCTCCCTGCGTCCGAGCGGATGCGAGTTGCGCGGATGCAGAATGGATGCCTAGCGGATATAGCGGATGCATAATGGATGCCTAGCGGATGCGTAGCAGATGCAGAATGGACAAATTGGATACATTTTCCGCGCAAAAGTTTTGAGCAGCTCAAAACTTTCTGAGCGGATGAAACGTCCATAAACAGATGCTGGACAGATAGAGAGGAAGCAAAACGGAGGCAGTGAGTACAGAACGGATACATCGCTTTAACCAACAGAGACAAGCTTTTTTGTCCGTTTTACATCATCTTTGCATCCATTGGTGCAGTGTGACAGGGGCTTTAAGCAAGAAATTGAAAAAAAATCCACTTTGACATTAATAGGCATCTAAGCTGGAAATAAAAGTCAAAGGGATAATAAAGATTTCTGGACATTTAAAAGTTTTTAAAAAGCTGGAAAGGAGAAAAAAAGAATACGAGGGCAAGATCTGGAAAAATGGAGGAGACTGCCTGGAATTAAGGAATGGAACTGTAATTAAAAGTGAAATTTTGATAAGATTTTTCAAAGATACATTTTAATGGAAACTTGGTAATAAAATAATAAAACCCCAGGAAGATAAAGTGGAAAAAAGAAGCAAGTAATAACAGCCTTGGACGATTGGATTATTTGGTGATTTTTAGTTTTTGCAACTAGACTGACTAAAATTAACTGGGTGGTTGTTTAAAAGTTTTTAAAATGGTATCACTCTTTGAAGAACTAAAAACAGAACTTAAAAAATGGAAAGAAGATGCACAAGAAGGGAGAAGTTCTTTTGGCTTCGTGTTTCAATTTTTAGAAATGGAGATCTGGAACTATGAGAAGCAACAAGAAACGCTTGCAGAACAAGAAGACTGGGACAAAGAAGAAGCCATCTTTAATGATCAAATCTGTTCTGCTAACCCAGTGAACCACACTTCACAAATGATTGATTTTTGATCATTAGCTAATTATATAATAAATCCAACATTAATTGATTACAGAACTATATAAACAATTAGAATATGAAGATAACAATCCCAACTTCAAATAAATAATTGATTCCATTCAGCCAAATACAACTCTGTATGCTGCTTAATATAAAATCACCGTGAACTAATATCCTTCAATACTTTGTGAGGAAATATATCTAAAACCTTGGATTGATTGCATTGCATTGTATTCCCCATGAAAAAATGTTCGTAGGCATTAAAATTTGAAGTGCTGAGCATTTGGATGTTTTAAAGCTCATCTAAGTACTTAAACACAAAACTTTTTATAGTATTGCATCTGTAACAACATCTTTCAAAGAAAAACAGAGCATTAACAGGAAATGCAAAAAAAAAATTCTCTACTGGATTAGTAACCATGATTCTTACTTTGTTGAACTAACAATTTTAGGATTATCTTATTGAGGAAAAGAGAATGGCTGTTATAAGCAGTTATAATTCCTTTTGAATTTTGATATCACTGTGCTTTCCAAACAGTATGTATATGAATGCTTTGCTTTTTATAATTTTCATCTTTCAGAAATCTTCAGCTTCTCTAATTTCTAACATTAAATTAAACTGAAAGGAAGATATCATGAGGGAACATCTCACCTTAGAAGAAGCAGGGATGCCAGAGAAGTTTAGAATAATGAATAGGGTAGCTATTTGTTGTCCCTGACAATAAAATAAACCTCAAAACACTACCATGAGAATGTTGAAATAAATTCTAATGCATTCAAGTTAGAAAACAAAACTCTCTTTTATAGCAAAACAAAACTTGAGGAGTTGCAAGATAAAATTCATCACCATATTCATTTGCATACTGCTCTGAATATTCTGATTCAGAATCAAACTATTCGCACAAAATGTGCTAATAAACAAAAATGGAATTCTAAAGCAAATACATTAGATGGGAAATGTATCCAATATGATTGGAAGATGCATACACAAAGTCAAATGGAGTGAAATAAATGGAATGAATAGATTCATCTGTCTTTTTAGACTAGATTTGTTAATGTTAAACTGGTGGGAAATAACTTTTCTAAAATGTGGATGAATTTGTGATAAATTTGACCCATTTCTTCAACATGGTATGATTCTGTTGTGTTTAAAATTTGAAACATATTGTTGAGGTAATTCCCCAAAAGGAGAATGAGTGCACATAGGGAGATGTAGTGAGAGTAGTGAACAACACACAACGAACACACAAAGATACACTGTATAGTAAAAGGTAGGTTTTTACTTCCAGTAAATGGTTAAGCAAAGTCCAACAAACAGTCCAAGTCATACATGGTTATAGCAATCAGTTTTCAGTCCAGGGATAATCCAATAACAAAGTCCAGTATCAAAAACAGTTCAGTAAAAGACTCACATCAAATCCAAGAATAACAATGATCAGCAACAGTCAACAGGGAAATGCAGGAACGGCAACACTCTCTGAAACCAGGTTTCTGGCTCCATCTTATGGCCATTTGAGGAACCACAGCCAATTACAATTTTAGCATTCTCTTAAATAGACAGTATTAAAATGTCTATCCTGTCCTAATTTATATATTTCTAACCCAACTGTTAGGTGACTTACATTCCTAACATTTTCCCCTTTGGGTAGGACAATATATACAACCTTACATTCTAACTCCATAATCCTCACAGCAATCCTTATGCTTTACAGAGCCTTGAGCTTTTGTAAAATGATGTAAAATGATGCAATGTTATTTTCTGACATATAGTATTCCAGCTTAGTCATTTTACTTTGCACACATTGTCTCACATTTAAATATCTTAAATCTGAGTGTTCTGATCTTGTCTTTACAGGAAGATTTGAAGCCATTGTTTTTTTCAGATATCTTAACACACGCTTATCAGCTTGCCGGTGTCTTTCAGTTGGCTCAGTATTAAACCTTGCTAATTGGTTAACACTGTATGTTATATCTGGCCTTGACCAATGACTGAGATAAGATAAACTACCAATCAAGGACTGATAAATGTTCTTATCAAAAACAGGACTTTGAACATCACTGTGCCTAAACTCCTGGCTCATCGGTGTTTTAGCTGGGTTACAAAGTTCCATTTTAAAATCCTTTAGTAACTGGTTAATTTTATCTGCCTGTGAGATCTTGTATCCTCTCCTAGTTCTATCTATCTTTAATCCAAGATATTGTTTAATTTCTCCTAACTGTTTTATCTTAAATTTCTTCTCTAACAGTGATATTATTTTAGCAGCTCCTTGTTCAGTTTTGGTGATTAATGCTATGTCATCAGTAAACAATAACAACAATGACACAACACATCCTTTTTAAACAAACATGGATCAGCCATGCCAGCGACAAAACCTATCATAGTTAATTCCTTAACTATACACTGGTTCCACTCATATCCTGATTACTTTAAGCCATAAAGGCTCTTTTTCAATCTCCAGCAATCAGTTGTATTATCATTTTTAGACCTCAAGGTTTCTTTAAATATATCGTGTGTTGCAATGGTGCATGTAGATATGCTGTCTCAACATTCAAATGATTTACAATGTATTTCTCCTTAGCTCCCCACACTAATGCTGCACTTAATGAAGTAGCCTTCAGACTAGATGCAAACACCTCATCATAGTCATTTGCTATCTGATTGAACCCTTGTGCTACTAACCTGGCTTTGTGCGTAACAGTCCTATCCACACCTGTCTTTAGTTTATAAATCCATTTACATCCTATGGCATGTTTACCTGGTGGTAACCTTACATTTTCATATACTTCCAACCTTTGTAAGGATTTCAGTTCCTTTTCCATTGCTTCCTGCCAAGCAGCCTGATTCTTAGCAGGATACAGTTTCAGTTCATTATAGTTATTTGGAACTGTATTCACTTGGCATACAACACTAGACTGATATCTATCAGGTAGTTGAATTACATGGACTGAACGTCTTGGTAATACAGGGCTTACTGGTGGACTCTCCTGTGCCACCTGCTCCTCTTCCACCTCCTTCTGTGCCTGTTCTTCCTCTTTAATTGCTATTTGTGGTTCACTTATTTCATCTTTAGGGACTATTTGGTGTCAGTAATAACATCATTGGATTCCTGTTCCAGTATATTGCACCCAACATGCTCAAGAAATTTTCCACTAGTGCTGCAGTAAATATTAGCTGTGCCTTGATCCCAAAATCTAAACAATCTATGATTGGCTTCATAACCTACAAAAAATAACTTTCCAGCTCTATGTTGCCCTTTCAGTCTTACTTGTGAGCGAATATGCACCTATGCTGGAGCTCCAAATGTATTTAGATAACTTAAATTTGGTTTTCTGCCATGCCAATGAGTGAATGGCAATTCACCAGTTGTTGGGTTAACTACATTGTTTAACACATGATTGCTAAACATTATGGCTTCACCCCATAGTGTTTCAGGCATACCTGAATCAGATAACTTAGTGAGAGCCATGCCTTGGAATGTTTGCCCTCTTCGTTCTACAAATGAGTTATGTTGTTGGTCTGTAAGGTACAGAATGTTTATGCTCGACACCAGCCAATTTCAACATAGTTTGGAATCTCTTGTTAATAAACTCAGTCCCGTTATCAGTCGCTAAAGTAATTACTCCTTGTTTTTCTCTCAGCAAATCTTAGCCAGTTAAAGATATGTTGGAATGTTTCTGTTTTGTTTTTCATTAGATTGCAGAAACCGGACTGTGAGTAATGGTCCATTATACTCAAAACATAGCAGGCACTTTCCAAACTTGGTTTCTTAGGACTAATTATGTCAGCAAACACAACCTCTAAAGGTTCTTTGGTCTTATACCCATTAAGTCTGTTTGCTGGAGTAACCTTGCTTTTTTCCTGGCTACAAGCATAACAGTTTAAGTGCTTACTGCAGGGTTTTAATTTTACTCCCTCTGACAAGTTGACAGTTTGTTTCAGCATTTTGAAATTAATGTGCCCTAGATGTCTATGCAGTAAATGGATACATTTGTCATGTGGCTTAACATTGTTATAAACTGAGTTAGACATCTGCAACTGGTCATCATGTAACACACATAAATCATTCTCTAAATTAGCAGTAACACTTTTACCCTCTTTCTCTATGATACAGTTATATCCTCTAAAGGTTACTACATAACCAATATTAACTAAAGCCTTTACTGATCACAAATTAAATTTCAGTTTAGGTACATATAACATAGATAAGTGCATTTACACATGAACAATATGCAGTTCCTTCACCAGATGCTTTTATCTTCCATCTATTTGCCAATGATACATGTTGCTTATTCATGGACATCTTTACAAACCTCTCTCTATTTCTAGTAATGCACTGTGATGCTCCACTATCAACTACCCACAAATCATGGTTAACAGTTGAATTGCTAGGCATAGCTAAACTAATATTCTTCTTAGCCTTCTGGTGATTACCAGTATTCTGTTGTTTTCCTTTCTTACAGAATCTAGCTATATGTCCCCGAGCCCCACAAGAAAAACATTTCCTAAAAGTATAGGCAGTTGAATACAAATCCTCTTCTTGTGGTTGTTTCTTTCTCAGTTGGTCCCTATCTAGTCATCTTGCTTCTTCTAACAACCTTCCGATTATGTCAGTCAATGTCAGTTCATCTTTGGTCAGGACTTCCAGTGAAAATATGTAATCATCATAATTTTCATCCAATGAGGAAAGAATGGTGTAAACTTGATGCAGCTCTGAAAATACCAGTTCCTTTTCATGTAGCTCTTGAAAAGTTCTTTTCATAAAGTTCAAATGAGGTAACATATTTCCACCTTTCAGAAGAGGTGCTCTAAACAGTTTACGTGTAAGATGTATGTGTGCACCTACACTGTCACGAACATAAATCCTCTTCCTCCCAACACTTAGCAGCAGACTCTTCTCCATGAATATGGACTAGTTGCTGGTCATTTAGTGTTAGTCCAATCATACAAAGAGCTCATTCATTGTTCCGTTTAAAGTCAGCAAGTTTCTTGCCATCGTCCTCATCATCTGGATCCCAAGCATTTACATCCGGTGGATCTTGAATTGTATTCCATAACCCTTCTCTATGCAGAAATAGACTGTACTTCATAGACCAGGAAACATAGTTTGTTCCATCCAACCAGGTTATCAGTGATAGACTTGTTGATGTGTCTTGTGCCATCTTTACCAGGACAGTAACCCACAATTAAACAGTAAACAACTGTCTGTATGTGGTACTGTGCATTCACACCAACTTTCTGAGCCTGGTAAGGTCTGGGCCCAAAACCAGTGTTGAGGTAATTCCCTGTTAGGAGAATGAGCGCACACAGGGAGACGTAGTGAGAGTGATGAAGAATAACACATAACCAGTACACAGATACACTGTTTAGTAAAAGGTAGGTTTTTACTTCCAGTAAAAGGTTAAGCAAAGTCCAACAAACAGTCCAAGTCATACACAGTTATAGCAGTCAGTTTTCAGTCAGGGATAATCCAACACCAAAGTCCAGTATCAAAAACAGTTTAGTAAAAGACTTACATTAAACCCAAGAATAATGATAATCAGCAACAGTCAATAGGGAAATGCTGGAATGGCAACACTCTTGGAAACCAGGTTTCTGGCTCCATCTTATGGCTGTTTGAGGAACCACAGACAATTACAATTTTAGCATTCTCTTAAAGAGACAGTATTAAAATGTCTATCCTGGTTTATATATTTCCAACCCAACTTTTAGGTGACTTACATTCCTAACATATATGTTCTATTCTTTGGAAATAGTCACCCTTCCGTTATTAAATTTGAATCCATAATTGAAAAAACTGCTTTGGATTCAGCACAAATGAAGATAGTTCACAATGTCAGGGCATTGGAAGGGAGCAGATAACAGATAATCAAAGTTGGAAGGGACTTTGTAGGTAATCTAGTCCAACCCCCACCCAAGTGGGAGACCCGACACCATTTCTGACAAATGGCAGTCTAATCTCTAAGTTTCAAGTGATGGTGCTCCCACAACTTCCAAATGTAAGCTGTTCCATCGGTTGATTGTTCTCATTGACAGAAAGTTTCTCCTTATTTCCAGCTAAATATCTCTCCTTGTTCAGTTTCCATCCATTATTCCTTGTCAGGCCTACAGGTGCTTTAGAAAATAGCTTGACCCTTTCATCCCTGTGGCAGCCCCTCAAATATTGGAAGACCTCTATCATGTCTCCTCTGGTCCTTCTCTTTACTAGACTAGTCAAGCCCAGTTCCTGAAACCGTTCATTGTATGTTTTAGCCTCCAGTCCTTTCATCATCCTGGTTGCTCTTCTCTGTACTTTTTCTAGAGTCTCAACCTCTTTTTTATAATGTGGTGAACAAAATTGGATGCAGTACTCTAGGTGTGGTCTTACTAAGGCTTTATAGAGTGGTATTAGTACTTCCCTTGATCTTGATTGTATCCCTCTGTTAATACAATTTAGGATTGCATTAGCTTTTTTGGCTGCTGCTGCACTCTGCTGGCTCATATTTATCTGGTTGTCCAAGATCCCTCTCACAGTTACTGCTGTTGAGTCTGGTTTCACCCAATCCATATGTGTACTTTTGGTTTTTCTTGCCGAAGTGTAAAATTTTACTTTTCTCTACATTGAATTTCATTTATTGGACACGGCCCAGTGTTCTAGTCTGTCAAGATCCATCTGGATCTTGAGCCTATCTTCTTGGGTGTTAGCTATTCCTGCCAGCTTAGTATCATCTGCGATCATCCTTGAACTTGGCATATTTGCTGGGTGACGGGCTAGTTCCTTTATCTCAGCCCTAGAAAGGAATCAATGGCAAATTATTTCTAAAAAACCAAGAAAATGTTTTTTTAAAATGCCAAGAAAATTGCAAGGACTTGTTCAGACAATCTTGGAAAATTAGATACGATTGAACTTGGGTTGGGGTGGGGTGGAGGAGAGAAGAGGAAAACCAATAACACTATTTTATTTGCTAAAGAGTGATCTTCAGCCCTTTGGAATGTTTATCAGAAAAGCCAACGATCAGGAGAAGGTGAAAAGATTAGATTATAGGTCTTTGTTCTAAATGGTAAACGGCATCTTTGAACAGATGCTATCATTTTTATAAATAATGGAAGTAATTCCATATTATTAGCTTAATCTGTGTAGTAGATTTTTAAAAAGGAAACTCTACTGTTCAAAATATTGAACAGCAATTGGACCCCCGAGAAAGATGAATATCTTTGATAATTAAAACCAGTACTGAATATGAGCTGGAGCTGAAAAATCCACACATGCTTATCTGGGAACCCCACTGATCTTAAGGGGACTTATTTTGGAGTAAACATATATTTTATTGTATCTTAAACTGCTTTGTACTTTAAATACTTTGAAGATAAACTTGTTTTATGAATAATATCAGTGGAATAATATGAACTTTAAACTTCAGAATACTTTCTGAATTTATTTGCCATGGATGAGCTTCATGGATTTACATCTGTGAACCATAAAAGGAAGTTCTAACAATATTTATTTTCAAAACAAATATGCTCTCTCATTGTTGCACAAAATTCAGCTGTCTGATTTTGAACTTTCTGAATAGGATTTCCTTCAAAATACATTCTAATAAAAAGAAATTAATATGATAAATGGAAAAGGAACTTTTGTACTAATATCTATGCTGTAAATGATGAAATAAATTAAAATTAGCCATTTTTAATCACCTTTTCCTAAGTACCTGTCAAAATCTTATCTAAATCAGTCAGTTTATCATAGAAGCCTTTTGTTTTAGAATCTTTATCATACCTTGAATGTATCTGCACATATGAAAACCAATTCATCTTTATACTTTGTTTCTCTAATTTTTGCATAGATTTAAGTTCGCTCTTTTCATTCAATATTTCACTGTATTTAATTGTTTGTTCCTTTTTATATCTTATAGGATAAGAAAATGCTTCAATAGTGGATAGCTAGACTGGAATTTTAAAATAACAGTGTCTTTTAGTCTTCTCCCAGTTTAATGTAATGTCAACAATCTAGTATTTCTTAATGTTATCCATTCCTTAACTCACATCAAATTTGTAGCTTCCAATTAGGCAAAGTCCCAGTTAGGCAAACCAAATCTTCCTCTTATTCTGGCATCTTGCAAAAGTTTTAACTTTATTCTCACTTTCTTACCTTTCCATATATATTTCAATACAGTTTTATTTAAATCTTCAAAGTAATCTTTTCCAAGTCTAATTACAATTGTTTGGAACAAATATAAAATTTTGGGTAATATATTTATCTTGATTGTTGATATTCTCCCTATTAATGACAGTTGTAAATTTTCCCATTTCGCCAAATCTAGTGCTATCTGCTGCTTAAGTTTGAAATAATTATTCTCTTTTACTACATCTCTTGTACTACATCATGCTGTCAAATGTATCCCCAAGTACTTGATCTTATTCGTGACCTGAATTTTCAATAGATCAGCCAGTTCTTCCTTTTGTCTTGATAGCATATTCTTTGTCAAGATCTTTGTCTTATCTTTATTTATTTTCAAACCAGCCACCTTTCCATATGCCTCTATCTTTTCTATCAATTTTGATGCTGTTTCTAGTGGATCTTCTAAAATGAAAACCAGATCATCTGCAAATGCTTGCAACTTAAATTCTTCCTTTTAATTTTCATCCCTTTTATATCCTTTTCTTCTCTAATATTTCTGTTTAGCACTTCCAAGGTTAACACAAACAACAGAGGTGATAGTGGGCACCCTTGTCTTGTTCCTTTTCTGATATCAGTAGAGTCTGTCAGTTCTCTCTCTATCATTACCTTTGATGTTTGCTTATGATATATATCTTCTATTGCTTTTTTTTGCTAAAATTGCTAAAAAATTTTTAGCAAAGCCCATCTGTTCCAGCTGTAATAACGTGAATCACCAATTCACGTTATCAAATGCCTTCTGTGCATCTAGAAATATCAAAGCCATTTGTTTTCAGGGTGTGCCTCATAGTATTCCAAAGTGTCCAAGATTACTTTCATATTATCTTTAATTTGTCTCTTTGGCAGAAATCCATTTTGATCAGGATGGATAAAATTGTTTAAGTATTTTTTTAAGTCTTTCTGCCAAAATTGAAACAAAAATTTTATAATTTGCGTTTAGTAAGGAAATAGGTCTATAATTCTTGATTCGTAATGGATCAGCCTCCTCTTTTGGGACAAGTGTTATATAAGCTTCTGACCATGATTTGGGTATCTTCTTCTTTAACATAACTTCATTCATAACTTCTAGCAATGAAAGGTTCAACGATTCTTGCAGTGTTTGATAAAATTCTGCCGGAAGTCCAACTGGGCCTGGTGCCTTCCCATTATTCTGTTTCTTAAGTGCTTCAGTTAACTCCATCATGGTATCTTAGATAGATTAACATTCTGTAAATACTGTTTAACTCTTTCCTCCTCAATATTCTCTTGCTCATATAATTTCCCATAAAAGTCTCGAATGATTTCCTTCTCCTCTTTATTGCTGTGGCAAACTTGACCTTGATCATCTGTTAACTGCGGTATTTTCCTTGATTCTTTTTCCTTTCTCAATTTGTATGCTAACCATCTACCTGGTTTGTTTGCATCCTCAAAATAATTCTGTTTAGCACTTCTAATTTTCTGTGCTAATTCTTCTTTCTCTATTAAACTCATTTCATGATTAATTGTATCCAGTTTTAGCTTAATGTCTTTTTTCTGTGGTTTTTTTCTCTAATTCTTTTTCAAGTCTTTTACACTCATCTTCTAAAGCTTCCATGGCTTGCCTTTTCCTGTTATTCCTTTTTCTTGTGTAGTCTATTATCAAGCCTCTAGCATATGCCTTCATTATGTCCTATACATTCTGGATTGAAGTGTCTTCTTTTCTATTTTCTCTAAAGAAAAAAGGCAATTCTTTCTCCATCTGCTGTATAAAATCCTTCTCCTTTGGAATAGTATTATTTAGCATCCATTTCGATCTTCTTTTTTGTCCTTTCCATTTAATTGTCACCGGATTGTGATCTGCCCAAGTACTTGTTTCGATATTTATTTCTTGAATATTAGATATTAGTTCTGTTGAAGTCCAAATCATTTCTATTCTGGACCATGATAAATGTCTATTTGAGTAAAAAGTGTATTGTTTGGTTTTAACATTTCTTTCTCTCCATATATCTTTTAAGTTTATTTCATCTATCATTTTAAAAAATCCTTTTAAAAAAGGATTTGGGGAGAGTCTTTTTGTTTTGCTTTGTTGTTGTTGTTGCTATATAGTCCAGTTTATTGTCTACAATTCCATTGAAATCTCCCATCATAACTATATTGACATAGTCCAGTTCAATTATTTTCATGTGTAATTTTTTATAAAATTCTTCTTGTTTATCATTCAGAGCATAAATTGCAATCAAGAGTGTTTTCGTATTATTGTCCATTATTTCCACCATTAATACTCTTCCATCTTCATCAGTATAAATCAATTTTGCTAGGATGGTCTCTTTAATATATAAAACCACTCATCTTTTCTTACATTGAGTCAAAGAAGTAAATATTTTCCTTAATTTTGGTTGTATCAACAATTGTTCATATTGTTTTTTAATATGTACTTCTTGTAGACAAATTATATCAAATTTTAGTTTCTCTAATTTGTGAAAAATTTTCCTTCTTTCAACAGCTGAATTAAGTACATTTATATTCATTGTAATCAGTTTTTTCTCTTCCATGATTATGCTTTATAATTAGGTTTGGCAGCTCTCATAGATCTTGGTTCATGTTGTTCTTTAAGCCCATGTCACATGCCCAATGGATGCAAAAAGGACACAGCGAACGAGCAAAATGTTCCATCCTTTGTTATCCACTCTCAAAAGGGGCAAAAATTTGCATAACTGGAGCAGATAACATGGATGCATGGAGGACACAGGGCGGATGCAAAGCGGATGCAGAACGGAAGCCTAGCGGATAGAAGCGGATGGGAGTGGATGGCACATCTGCAGGGCTTCCGGGGGCCTCAGCAAAGCGGACGTGGAACGGAAAGAGCGGATGCAGAGCGGACGCCGAGCAGATAAAGTGAATACACAGCGGATGCACAACGGAAGCCTAATGGATGCCTGGCGTTAATTGCGCATGCGGGGAGGATGCATTGCGTCAGCCCCGCGGATATAACGGAAGCAGCTCAGAAGCAGGTCGCCATTCAGAGGAAAGATCTGCTGCCAGACGGATTGGCTGCCTTGCCTGCCCTGCCTGCATGTCTGCCTGCAAGCCTTGCTGCCAGCCTTGCTACCAGCCTTGCTGCCAACCTTGCTGCCAGCCGGTCTGCCTGCCAGCCTTGCTGCCTGCCTTCCTGCAAGCCTTGGTTCATGTCTGCCTGCCAGCCTTGCTGACAGCCTTGGTTCCTGTCAGCCTCCCTGCCAGCCAGCAACCCCACAACCATGCGGAAGCACAGCAAGCCTCAGCCATCTGCTGCCAGCCTTTGCAAGAGACCAGGCCTACCATCCTGCCCCCTGGCCCTCACTCTGGTTCTCCTGGGGCTTCTGCAGCACAGGCTCGCTCTTCTGGGGCTGGGGATTCTGCTGCTTCTGCTTCTGGAGGAGCTGATGACAAGCACTCCAGCACCAGCCACCTCCACAGCACCTGGCCCTTTCACCCCTGAGACTGAGCGACCCAGAGGAGTGCCAGAGACTCATTTTTGTCTTATAGCTTCTTGTTAATAAAGTCTATTTATGATTCACACACTTGTTTCATTTCTTTTTTTTTAATAAAGTCTTGGTGGAAACTTTTAGAAATGGTTTAAGCCTTTGCTTGCTTGTGGGATGGGTAAGGATAGCTTTGGGATGGGTTAGGATACCTGTGGGATGGGTAATAGCTGAGGGATGGGTTAGGATAGCAGTGGGATAGATAAACCTCCAGTGCAAGCATAGTGGGAATGTATGGTCCACCCTCCCAGGTGCCACACCTATGGCCCTTTTTTATCAATAACGATATAATCAATCATCCACACATGTCAACATAAACACAACTCTTTATTAAACGCCCTGTTCATTGTAGGCCAACCAAACATACATGGCCCAATCTCATCTGTGTGATGAGACAGTCTCAAGGAAGCATCCATTAAGCATTTACCATCCTGTCTTGCCACTCCACTGCTCCAGCTGGGGAGTTGCACCAGTGTTTCAGGAGGTTGCGCTGCTTCTTCGCCTCATGTGAGACTCTGTTGGGGCCTTGCACATCCTCAGTGTCGATCAGGTTTTGCCCTTGCCTCCATTCCCCAGGCTCCATGTCCCCATTGCCTTGTTGACGGTCCACAAGCCTGTTCTGCAAGAATGGGTAGCGGGTGCGCATGAGATTGTGCAGGATGCAGCAAGCTTCCACGATCCTCCTCATGGTCTCTGGGCTATGCTGCATGTTGGTGAGAAGTACCTGGAACCTGTTGGCCAGGATGCCAAAGGCGTTCTCCACCACTTGCCTTGCCCTGAACAGCCTGTAGTTGAAGATCCTCTCTTCACGGGTGAGGTATTTGGAGGTGTAGGGCTTCATGAGGTAGGTTGTGAGGGAGAAGGCATCATCCCCCATGATGAAGTAGGGCACATCTTGCTTGTCGTTGGGCAGCGGGTCTGGATCTGGGAAGCCCAACATGAGGTTGTTTTCCAGACCCTCCTTGAGGTGACTGGCATTGTATACCTGGGCATCTGAAGATGAGCCATTGCCTGAAGCATCGATGTACATGAACTTGTAGTCAGCATCGACCATGGTGAAGAGGATGATGCTGAAGAAGCCCTTGTAGTTGTGATAAGTGCACCCCGACATGGCTGGCACTTTGCAGGCCACGTGCTTGCCATCTATGGCTCCAACAGTGTGGGGGAAGTTCCACTTCTGATACCACTGCTCTGCAACTTTATTCCATCCTTCTTCAGTGGAGGGGTACTGGAGGAGCTCCTCCTTGTATTCTTCAATGATGGCCTGCACCACTTCTCTGACCACAATGCTGATGGTGTTGGGTGGCACCCTCCAGCTGTACTGCATGCTCCTGTAGGTGGTCCCTGAGGCCAGGTGGCGCCGAGTGAGTGCCACCTTGAGCCCAGGTTCCAGGCTGGGCTGGAAATTGGTGTTTGTCTTGGTCAACCTGGGTGTCAGCCACTGCACAAGTTCATCAAACATGGCTGGAGGCATCCTCATGAAGTTCTGGAATGCCCGAGTGTCTTCGCTCCTGAGCTCCACCATCAGCTTGTTGTACAGTCCGTCCTCTGTTCTTCTGGTGAACCATCTTTGGACCCAGACTTTTTTTGGGTGTCTCCTTTTCTTCCCGTAGTAGAGTTCACAGAGCCTGTAGATGGTTTCGCACTGTTGCAGAAGGATGGTGGCTGCCGAAAGGACTTTGTCACAATCCACGGTAGACATGACTGGATGCTGTGGAAGAGGAAGAGTCAGATGAAGGCTGCAGAGGTCTGCACAGCTTGGCTGCTGTTCTGAAAGTGAGATGCAGGTGAGTTGCTCCCCCTTTTTATAGGCAGTATAGGTGTCCCTTTGCATCCTCTAGGCATCCTCTAGACATCCTTAATATCCGAGATAGGTCTCTTCTGCGAACGTTTTTTCTGCTTTAAACGCTTTGTTTCCATGCTGCATCCGTTCTGCATCCGTTCTGTGTCCGTTCCGCTTCCTCCCTGCGTCCGGGTGGATGTGAGTTGCGCGGATGCATAGCGGACGCCAAGCGGATATAGCGGATGCGTAACGGATGCGTAGCGGATGCGTAGCGGATGCAGAATGGACGAACTGGATACATTTTCCGCGCAAAAGTTTTGGGCAGCCCAAAACTTTCGGAGCGGATGAAACATCAATAAATGGATGCTGGACGGATATAGAGGAAGCAAAACGGAGGCAGTGAGTACATCATGTTTTCGAACAGATGGCAAGGTTTTTTGTCCATTTTACATTCTTTGCATTCATTGGTTCAGTGTGACATGGGCTTTAGTCTCCACCGATCCACCTACTTCTTTTTCAGTCTCCATTTGGTCATCTTGGAATTCAATTAGTGAAATCTCTTTTTCTGCCTCCTCCTCTCTCCTTCCAAAAAATTCTGCATAAAATAATTCTGCTTTCTTGATTGAATCAATTCTATGTCTCTATTCTTGCCATATAAACATTTACCCTTCTGGGATTAGCCATCTATAATTCACCTCTTTTTTCAAGAGCATTTTAGTCAGAAATCAGTATTGTCTTCTCATCTCTCTCACTCTTCTGGCTATTTGCTTTAAAACAACAATCTCCTTGACTTTGTATTTCAATGTTTTCTCTCTTAGCACTTGTAATATTTGTGTTTTCATGGCTTTTTTTGTAAATCTGATATGAATTTCTCTTGGTAGGTTATTTCCAAAGCTTCAGCCAATATTTCTATCATTATCTCAGCTAGATTTTGTCCTTTTTCTTCCTCTATGTTTTGAAATCTGAGATAGAATTCTGATCTGTCTATCTCCCATTTCAGTATCCCACTTTTATCTTGTTCAACCACTGTTAATCTGATATCGATATCTCCAATCTTCTTGTCTCTTTGTTTATCTTCTTCAATTTTTTGGAAACTCTCATCATACTTCACCATCATTTGTTGAATATTGTCCACCTTTTCATCAGTTTTCCCTGTTCTTTGTTCAATATTCTCTGTTCTTTGCTCAATATTTTCTATGCTCTTTTCAGTGGTGTCTGATTTTATTTTAAGGTCTTGGATTCCTTGCATAATCATCTGTAGAGTCACTCTTTCTTGGTCTTTGTCTTGCTTTAACATTGTCTGAATTGAATGTTGTCCTCCAGATGGTGGGGAGGGAGAAGTAGAAGTTGAGGAGCCAGAAGCTATAAACTTCCTACTCATTTTAAACAATTCGGGATCTTCAGGTTCTTCTAAACCCTAATCCAATTATGGAATAGCCAATTATGATCCAAAATGAAAAATAAAAATGGTAGAGAGAAAAACTCAATAATAATAAAAAGAAAAGAAGAAAAAATTTCCTCAGGTTCTTCTTAACGTTAATCCAATCAATAATTAGGTAGAAAGGAAGGAGAAAAATAATAAGGTTTAAAAAGAGCAAAAAAATAAATAAATTGAGAAAATAAAAATAATTCTTCAGGTTCTTCAACACCTTAGTCCAATTGAGAATTCTCAAATAAAAAAAGCATAAAAGTGAATCAAAAGAATAGATCAAAAAACAAAAAATCCCAAAGAAGAAAGGGAAAAAAAAGGAAAATTTTGAGGCTTTCCCTTTAAAATATTAAGCAAAGATGGAAATATTACAAAAATAAAGGTTTTATAAAGAAAAAAATGAACAGTATAGCTGGTAAGGGGGTGTAGCACAACTTAAGAAAATAAAAAAGACACACTGCACTTTATTTAGTTATCCAAGGCTCTTGTCATAACTCTCTTCAAGCTTCAAAGCCAAGTTTCAATTGTTGATAGAAATCCAGAAGAACACCTGCAATAACTCTCCCATGCTCTTCCCTCTATCTTATCACATCTCAATGTCCTTGAAAATGAATTTCAAAGCTTGCTTTCTCAGCTTTGTCTAAAATATTTTCAAGACTCTAGTTGGCAGTGGTACAAAATTTCTTTACTCTCACTCTCCCCCTCCTTTCCCAGACAAAACGTAATAGAAGTTAAAAAGAAAAAAAACAAGCATATAAAAATAACTAAAGGGAGCCTCTAATCTAAAATATTACAAAGTCAAAAAAGTAAAGAAAAAATAGATATAAATAGAGAAAAAAACCAGTCCAGTTAGCAAATGCAAAATCACGATAGCAGTCCAGCCATCAGAAAAATAAAGCAAAAAGCAAAGCCTTACTTTGACACTTCTGTTTAAAAACCACCGCTTATTCAGTTCAGTCAAAACTTTTACAGATTCTTTTTTCCCCTTAGGGTGTCCTTTAAGGTCCTTTTAAGTCTTAGAATAATAAAAGAAAAATTCTCACCAAACCGACACACTTTCTCTTTCAGCCCCTTCCGTTCGGAGCTGTCCCAACTTCAGCAGCTTTGATGGCTGCCTCTCTGTTGCTGGCAAAAGGGCTTCTCCTGGATCAACCAGGGACTTTGCGATATCCCTGGGATCGACAGGACGCACCTTTCACTATCACTGTCTCTTCGGGATGGTTTAGGTCCGTTTGGACTGTCAAGGGGCAAAGATATCGGCTGCAATCTCAGACCTCTGAGATTGCATGCAGTATTGTCACAGCGCCAGCTCCTCCCCCTTCCAGCATTCTGTAAGTACTGTTTAACTCTTTCCTCATCAATATTCTCTTGTGCATATAGTTTCCCATAATAGTCTCATATGATTTCTTTCTTTTCTTTATTACCATTGCAAACTTGGCCTTGGTCATCTATTAATTGCAATATTTTCCTTGATTCTTTCTCCTTTCAGTTTATATTCTAACCATCTACCTGGTTTATTTGCATCTTCAAAGTAGTTCTGTTTAGCACCTCTGATTTTCTGTGCTAATTCTTCTTTTTCTATTACACCTATTTTATGTTTAATTATACCCATTTTTAACAATGTCCTTTTTCTGTGGCATTTTCTTTTTCAAGTCCTTTATACTCATCCTCCAATGCTTTAGAGGCTAGTCTTTTCATGATATTTCTTTTCATTATATAGTCTGTTATCAAGCCACTGGCATATGCCTTCATTGTATCCCATACGTTCTGCATTGATGTATCTTCTTTTTTTGTTTTCTCTAAAGAAGAAAGCCAGTTCTTTCTCCATCCACTGTGTGAAGTCTTTTTCCTTTAGTATAGTATTATTTAACATCCTTCTAAATCTTCTTCTTTGTCCTTTCCATTTAATTGTCATTGGATTGTGATCTGCCCAAGTACTTGTTTCAATATTTATTTCTTGAATATTAGCTAACAATTCTGTTGACATGCATATAATATCTACTTTGGATCATGATAAATGTCAATTTGAGAAGAAGGTGTATTGTTTAGTTTTAGCATTTCTTTCTCTTCATGGATCTTTTAAGTTTTTTTCATCTCCCATTTAAAAAAAATATTTAGGGAGAGTCTTTCTGTTTCTCTTTGTTGTTTTCTGTGCTGTGTAGTCTAGTTTATTATCTACAATTCCATTAAAATCTCCCATTATAACTATATTAGCATAGTCCAGTTAAATTATTTTAATTTAAAATTTTTTATAGAACTCTTCTTGATTGTCATTTGGGGCATATATTGTAATCAGGAGTGTTTTCATATTATTGTTCATTATTTCCACCATTGGTATTCTTCCATCGTCATTGGTATAGATCAATTTCACTGGGATAATTTCTTTAATGTGTAAAACCACTCCTCTTTTCTTGCATTGTGTCAAAGAAGTAAATATTTTCTCTAATTTTGGCTGTATCAGCAATTGTTCATGTTGCTTCTTGATATGTACTTCTTGTAGGCAGATTATATCAAATTTTAATTTCTCTAATTTATTGAAAGTTTTCCTTCTTTTAACAGCTGAATTAAGTCCATTTATATTAATTGTAATCAGTTTTTTTTCTTCCATGGTTATATTTTGTAGTTAGGTTTAACAGTTCTCATTGATCTTGGTTCACGTTATTCTTTGGCTTCCACCTTTCCACCTACTGCATCTTCTTCTTTTTCAGTCACCATTTGGCAGTCCTCTTTGAATTCAGTTAGTGACATCTCTTTTTCTGCCTCTTCCTCTTTCCCTCCAAAATATTCTGTTTAAAATGATTCAGCTTTCTCAATTGAGTCAATTCTATATCTCTGATCTTGCCATGTGAACATTAAACCTTCTGGAGTCAGCCATCTATAATTCACCTCTTTTTAAAGTATCATTTTGGTCAGAAATCGGTATTCTCTTCTCATTCCCCTCACTCTTATGGGAACTTGTTTCAGGACCACAATCTCCTTGTCTTTATATTTCAATGTTTTCTCTCTTGCCACTTGCAATATTTGTGTTTTAATGACTTTCTTTGTAAATATGATGTGAAGTTCTCTTGGTAAGCTATTTCTCATTGCATATCTTGTGAAGACTCGATAAACCTCATCTTTTCCATCCATCATCTTCTCTTTAGTTATTTCCAAAGCTTCAGCCAAAATTTCTGTCATTATCTCAGCTAGGTTTTGTCTCTTTTCTTCCTCTATGTTTTGGAATCTGAGATAAAATTGTGATCTGTCCATCTCCCATCTCAATATCCTACTTTTGTCTTGTTCAACCACAGTTAATCTTCTATCAATATCTCCAATCTTCCCATCTCTTTGTTTATCTTCTTCTTCAATTTTTTGGAATCTTTCATCATACTTCATCATCATTTGTTGAATGTTCTCCACCTTTTCATCAGTTTTTCCTGTTCTTTGTTCAATGTTCTCTGTTCTCTTTTCAATATTCTCTTGTTTGAATATTTTGAATTCTTTGCATAATCTTCTGCAGGGTCACTTTTTCCTGTTCTTTTTCTTGCTGTAACATTGTCTGTATTCACCAGACAATGTATTGTCTGTATTCACCAGATGGTGAAGAGGAATAAGTAGAAGTTGAGGAACCAGGGGCTGTTAGTTTCCTACACATTTCGGGCAATTCAAAATCTTCAGGTTCTTCTAGACCTTTATCCTCTTGTGAAATAACTAATTGTAATTCCAAGTAAAAATAGTGGGAAAAAAGAAACTAAATTGTAACAACAACAATAATAATAACAATAACAACAACAATAATAAAAATTCTTCAGGTTCTTATGTACCTTAATCCAATCGATTGGTTAGATAGCAGAAAATACTCAAAAATGGAAGAAAAGACCATAAACACACACAAAAAAGAAAAAAAATTGTTAAATCCTGAAAAAGGCGAAAAAGTAAAAAATAAAAAACTAAAGAAGAGAAAAGAAAAGTTCTTCGGGTTCTTCAACACCTTAAACCAATTAAAAGGTCTCAGGTATAAAAGGATGCATAAGAAAAAAAAGAAAGCCACAAAAATAAAAAAAAACAATATGGAAGGTAAATAGAAAAAAAATACAAGGGAGGGAAAGAGAAGAAAGAAAAGAGACTACTCCCATAAAAATAAAAAAGGAAAGAAATCATGAATACTAAAGCTTTTCCTTTAAAATAAGATGCAAACGTAAAGACTAGATTTCAAAAGACAAAAAGAAAGACAAAAACAAGTTCCAAAAGGCAAAAAATCCAAATAGCTATTGCAAAAAGTAAGCTAGTAAGGAGGGGGTTTGTTAAAGTAAGAAATAGCCCAGCTAAAAAAAAATAAAAAGAGCACACTGAACCTTGGTTATCCAAGGCTTTTGTTAAAATTTATAACTCTCTTCTCCAGAGTCTTATCTCCTTTTTTTCCCTATAAGCTTCAACACCAGACTCCAGCTGTTGATAGAAACCCAGAAGAGCACCTGCCATAATACTCTCCCATGTTCTTCCCTCTATCTTATCAAATAGCAATGACCTTGAAAAGAAGTCTCAGTTCTTTTTCAGCTTTGTCTGGTCAAGAAAAAGAGAATATTTCCAAGCCTCTAGTTGGCAGTGTTACAAAGTTTCTTCTGCTTTCACTTTCCCCCTCCTTTTCCTAACAAAATATAACAAAAATTAATTTAAAAAGGGAAAAGATATTTAAAAAGATGACTAAAAGGGAGTCTCTACCCTAGAATATTATAAAGTCAAAAAGGAGAGAAAGAATAGGTGGAAGAAGAAAAAAAAACCAGTCCAATTTCAAAATATAAAATCATGTGTAGAAAATCCAGCAATGAGAAAAAAAAAATACTTTGACTTTCTGTTTAAAATTGCCACTTAATCACTTCTGTCAAAACTTTTACAGATTTTTTCTTTTCCTTAGGGTGTCCTTTCAAATCTTAAAATAAAGAAAAAGTTCTCACCAAACTGGCACAGTTTCTCTTTCTGTTCTCTTTCGTTTCGGAGCTCTCTCAACTTCAGCAGCTTTAATGGCTGCGTCTTTGCCGCTGGCAAAAAGAGCTTCTCCTGGATCTTCCAGGGACTTTACGGTATCCCTGGGATCGACAGGATGCACTCTTTACATTCACCATCTCTTCAGGGTGGTTTAGATTTGATTGGACTATCCAGGAGCAAAGATATTGGCAACGATATCAGGCCTCCAAGATCGCATGCCGTATTGTCGTGATGCCAACTCCGCCGTCCCTATTGGGTGGGAATTTTTATGCATCACTACAAAACCTTAATGAAAGAAAGAAAAGAGGCAGGAGAACGGGAAGTTGACAATGGTCCTCTCCACTTTTGATAATTTATGTTGATGAATATCAGGCTTGTCTGATGTTACATCTTTTCTATCCTGCTCTACGGAGTTGGTCTCTGACAGAAAGCCACTTGAAGCCATTGGTGGGATTCAATTTTTTTTACTACTGGTTCTGTGGACATGGCTTGTTTGGTGGGCATGGCTTGGTGGTCATGTGACTGGGTGGCCATGGCCAACTCAGAAAGGTGATGCGGCACCTTGCTGTGAATGACATTGAGTTGACCATGCCCACTAAGTCACATGACTGATGCTGCAGAGACAGGGTGATTTTCGGTGTACCTTCCCCCCATCCCTCGCCCTTGGACTGATAAAAAAAAAACCCAACTAAAGATCATGACTGCCTGCCTAGTCTGCCTGCTGAATGGGGTTTTTTTAAAGATGGTTTTTGTTTTGTTTTTTGCCAGAAGCTCCCTGGAGATAAATTTGCACCACCAAATCTTACTGTACCTCATTGTTGTGGTGCTGTTGTTGCTGCTGTTAGTGCTGCTGTGGCCATCTGGCTGCCCAAGTAAAGAACCACACCAGCTCAGGGCAACTGTGAGGAGTAGTCATAGTGGTCAACTTCGCTCTCTCTCACTCCAGTTAGGTACTCCCAGTGTGCACAAGGATCATGAAGGGAGGCAGACACTGGGTGGATGAATTTTAAAAGTCAGAGAACTTTGCCCAAGACTTCTCATGTATTCAGGGTACACCTCTCCCAACGATGAGTTGGTGGTGATCTGACAAAATGTCTTCCAGCTCTTAAAGATCAACTTTAAGAGCACCCCTATGGAAGAAGCCATGAACGAGAGCAAAAGTAATGGTGTGTGTGTGGGGGAGACAAGGGCATATGATGGGTCCCTCCATAGTCCCCTCCCGGGTGATAGCCAGGGCTTTGGTACCTACTCTTTTCCTCAGAGGCGTGGTGTCTGCCTCCATCCACACTCCTTGTAGAGGGAAACACAAGCCTGTCACCCATGCCAGCACATTTGCTCTCAGTTCTCAGCTTGTTTCCATGGAGTCCTTTTAAAATCGACCTTTAAGTGGCCCTGGGACATCCACCTGACTGGTGCCTGTCATCCCAGAGCACACTTTCTTCCTTCTCCTAGTGGATGTATCTTTTCCAGCCTAGCCCAGCCCTGTCCTACCCAGCCAGCCAGCAGGTGGCCACATGTTCCGGGGCTTCTTGCCTCCCTTGTCATGAGATGCTTGCAGCTGCTGTGTATTGTTTTTGGTATGGAGACCAACTGGGCAAAGGGGCGGCTGCTGGAGGTGACTCTTTTTTTTGGTCTCCAGCCGCCTCTTTTGGTGCAGAAAGTCTCTCCCAACTGGCTGGTTGGTCTCCTCCTCTTCGGTCAAACAGAACAAACAGGCAGAGAAAGAGGAGCCCAGCCAGCCAGTTGGGGGAGGCTTCTTGTGCTGTGAAAGAGGCTACTGATCTCCAGCTTCACACTTCTTCTACAACGGTACGGTGCCACCCTATTCTATGTGTTGCTGCTTGGATTTGCCCTGGCACATAGAGCAGGGCATGCTTTTTTTGGTGCAGTTGTTGGACTGTAGTCACACCAAAAAAAGCTGCAGGAAACTTGCAACAAGGGGGATGAGAAGCCCTGGGACATCTGCCCACCCACCTGCTGGCTGGCCAGGCCGGGCTGAGCTGGAAGAGGCATGTCTCCTGGGAGAATGAAGAAAATGTGCTCTGAGAGGGCGGGCAGGCAGGTGGATGTCCCAGGGCTGCTGCACATGTCCACTTCATGTGTAGCAGCTGCATATGCAGTGCATATGTGCAGCAGCCCAGGGACATCCACCCAAGCTACACCACTGCTGTCACATGATAGGGAAAGCTAGGAGACCGGACAAGTGAGTGATCAGGCAACTGGGTTGGGGGTATGGCTAGCCAGGGACCACTACCAGTTGAGCAAGCCATGCCAAATCACTGCTACCAGTTCTAAGTCTAAAACTAAAATAAGGAATGCATCACTATAAAATTGCTAAGCTAAATATTTTATATGATTAAATGTGAACTCTCCTTCATTTATTTATTGACTGCATCCCTTCCCAACTCTCTCCATGCTGGCATTCTGTGGAGGTCTCAAACTTGTTTTTAACAGACATTTTGTTTGCCTTATTACAGGTCTCCAGTATGCCAAATAAAGTTAATAAAACTTTATGTTTAAGTTGTGGTAATTTTATAGAAACTGTTTCAACCATACATTGGACAGAAACCATACATTTTACTTGGTATTTGGGAGCAGTAACCTACTATTCACCTTAGTTATTTTATTACTGAGCTGTCATTCCATTCCCTACAAACTCAGTACAGAAACAGACTATTATAAGTCTTTGCAGATTTTATAAATGTAGCATTAAGTCCTAAATCAGAGGTGGGGAATTGGACACTACTTCGATAAAATATTGCCTATAGTTGGACTGAGGATTCTTGTCATGATTTGGACATATAAACTGGAGAGCTTGACTTTAGAGCTTATTGTATGCTATCAGCAAATGGAATAAATTCCAATTTATTTTTACAAAACCCACTGCAGCTAAGTATGTATTAAACAATCTCCACTTAAATAGAGGCATTGGAAACTTGATTCTTTTTAGTATAAGCATTTTCCATCTGGCACATTAAAGAACTGTTATCATTATTTGCTTCTGGAAGGAGATCCGTTTCCACTTTGCCATTTCCATTGCTAAAATAATTTCTTCTATTTAGGCTGAGGTAAATATATTTCACTTTTTTCTGAAAAATCCACAGCCAAATTTCTGATTTCACACACACAAACATTTGCTCCAGCACATGTACTCATGTGCAAACACACACACACACACACACACACACACTCCTTGATCTTGGGAAAAAGACAGAATGACAAAGTGGTAATGAATAAAATGATATTTATACAAAACAAGCTGCAACTAGAAGAACATTTTCATATCTACATAAAATTCCTATTTATGTTTTAAACACATGTATGCATCCTTAGAATTCAGAAGGTCAGAGGTTTCACCATTTGATAATTCTTTAATGGTGTCACAATATATGGTAAGTATTTAAAATTCTGTCAATTTAGGCAATTTGCTAAACTTTCAAAAAATGATTTGATTAAGGGTTTTATTTGTTTTGCTTTTAACCTATTATTTTCAGTTGTTCTTTCTCCTTTCCTTATTGCATGGGATGTGTGCATATTATGGCATCATGGAAAAATTAATACAAAAAAACTACCACATGTGCTGTAAAATGATTTATATTCTCCTGCAGACATTTATGTACATATAAGAAATAAAATTGACACAAACTGACTAAAGAACCAAAGAAGTCTTTTATTTTAAACTTGATCAAATAAACCAACTTGATATTCCTTTTTAAACAATCTTGATCTTTATTCCCTTTAAATAAAGTTTCAGGTTTTGATTTCTCTTTGTATCTCTCAGAAAGTCCTTCAAAACTTTTATGAATCCAAAATGAAAAAGTTATCCACATCACTTTTCTGGTTTATATTAATTATTTAGACATCAGCCGGTTTCATTTGTGAATATAGTTTAACATTTTTATCCAAATCATTCTTGCAATCTGTTATTTCTAAATCCACATTTGAATCTGCTTCAACCTTATCCAGTAGAGAATGTTCCTCTTCTCTAACTTCTTTTATACCCAATTTTGAGATAGTACACAATTGTAAAAGTAACTTTTGAAGGTATTGGTTCCAAATATCTTTGAATTCATCCCAAGTTAAAATAATTTGCTCCATATGTATTAGTACATTTCTTCTCCTCTAATAATACCTTTTAGTTCTTTTTCATTCCCTTTAGTGAATAACTTTCAACCCTTTTATTCTTTTTTTCCTTGATCAACAGTATTTTCCCACAGGAAGATTTCTTATATTTAATTTCAAAGTCTTTCTTTTTTTCCCCTAGCAAAGACATTGTCCTCCAAGAAAGAATTCTGTAATTTATTTCAAAGTCTTATTTCAAATCCATCTAGCTCCTTAGTTCTGTTTATTACTTTCCAAAATCCATATTTAATTGTCCTACTGCTGTTTATTCCAAAATAGTTAAACCCTTAAACTTACATAAAAAGTATTTTGTTAATGGCTTGAAGGAGACTCCCTGATGTAATATAATGAAACTTGATGTCTCAAGGTTCTTAGTAGACAAACAGCAGTTAACAAGCAATTTCAAAAAGTGATTCCGAAAGGAAATATGGAGACCCTGTATCCTCTACATATTGTTGAATTTTTGGATGGCAGCAGAAATAGACAGTACTACTTAGAAAGTCAATAGAAGGTAACTCAGCAATCCTCAATTGCATTCTTTATCATATACTCTTCTTTATCATTCCCTGAATTTTATGAAAAGTGCAAATATTGTTCTCTTTGTACTATTTAACTCTTTTCTTTTTCTGCAAAAAATCCATTAAGCAGAAAATGTTGCACATTGCCCTTTAAAGAAATCCTAAGATTGAAGTCTGGAAGCATTCTGTCCTGTTTTTTAGCATTCAAATAAAAATTGGATTCAATCCAAATCCCTGGCTAAATTATACAATAGCTCACTCAGATTCCTGTTTTCTTCAATCTCTGGTAGCTTCACAAAGAAATTGGAGTACTGCAGCAGGATTGGAAAAGGCTGATACATGAGCCTTCAAATAGACAATGCTAATGTAAAATGGCGACAACAACATACTTCTATAATTAACTCCCTATTCTCTCTCCCCTTTGCACAAAATATTAGAATATTTTCCCCAAATTACAATTATTAAGATATGAAACAGCAGTCAGATGGTTGACCAAAACTAAATCATTTAAAAAAAAAAAAAGATTCCAATAGGAACATATTGGTTTCCAACAGAAACTAAAAACAATCTGCTTTTAATACAAATATACTGAATTTTAAATATTTATTTTATATTCCTCATACAGTACTTCCATTCTTTTATTCTGTATCAAAACTTATTATATTATCTAGTAAGCTAGAGTTTTTGGGGAAGTAGCTATTAGCTATGAGATCAAATTTTCTGAAAAATAAGTTTACAATATTTTTGAGAAATCATTGTGATCTTTTTGTGCAATATGTTCATTTTTCTATCTACAGTGAATAAAAAGTCTATATACACCTGTTAAAATGCCAAGTAAATGTAAAAAAAAATCATATAAATCACATCATTTTTAATATAATGTATAAACTGTACAATTCAATTGAAAAACAAACTGAAATTTTTTAGGGAAAAATAACAATAAAAATGTACAGTAACTTGGTTGCATAAGTTACATAATCCTTAAACTAATATTTTGTTGAAACATCTTTTGATTTGGGATAGGAGCCTATCAACGTGGCAAATTTTGCCATGGGAATTTTTGCTCACTCACCTTGTAAAAGTGCACCAAGTCTATTAAATTGTGAGGACATTCTCTTCAGGTCAGCCCCTCAGATTGTCAACTCGATTCCGAAACTTTGGCCTTCTTTTGTTGATTTGGATTGTTGTTGTGTTGAAAAGTGAAATTATTCTTCATCTTCAGCATTTTAGCAGAGGCTGAAGGTTTTGTGCCAAAATCAACTAATATTTGGAACTGCTCATAATTCACTCCACCTGTCAGGGTTCCAGGAATTATCTGTTCTCATCAGTAACTCTGAGACAACCATAATCTCAAAGTGCTTTATTAAAAAAGAAACTTGGCACATCTGTGGAATTCCAAAACCAAAGTTTCCTCTCAGACTTCCCACAAGACTCAACCTATACCCACCCTTTTTCTTTCACATCATAAAATCACGTGAACCAATCACCCTTCAGCTACAATTCTTGCTGCGCCATAGAGAATGACCTTGAAGATTTTATATATTTATTTTGTCTACTGAAAGCTGCTCAAATAATAACATCCCCCTTCTATCCTCCGCAACTGTGTGGCAGCTTTTAATAAGGATTCCAAAGCTGACACCACCTTGACTAAATTCCCAAATCCAGATAAAGAAAAGCAGCCTCAAAGCATAAAGCTTCCGTCATCAAACTTCACTGTGCATATAGTGTACTTTTGGTGATGCACAGTGTTATTTTTGCATCAAATATACTTTTTGGAATTATGCCCCAAAATTTCAATCTTGGTCTCATCAGACCATAGCACATTTTTCTCTATGCTTTTGTTAGATTTGATGTAGGTTTTGGCAAAATGTGGCTGGGCCTGTATGTTTTCCTTTGTAAAAAAAAGCCTTACATATTGCCACCCTACCTCACGCCCCAGATATAGGAAGAAAATGGGAGATTGTTGACATCATATGTGTAGTGCATAATCCAAGAGTTTCAAACTCATGGGCTGCGGGCTGGATGAGCCACGGATTGGTGACGCCCAATTCCAGTTTAGCGAAGGGGGAAAAGTCATGATATGTCATGTGATGATGATGTGATGAAACAAGTTTGACACCCCTGACATCGGTACTTGCCAAAGTTTCCTGCAGCTCCTTAAATCTTGTGAAGGCCCATTGGATCAGTTTTCTTCTTGATTTTCATTAATTTTGGATGGACATCCAGTTTTTGATAAAGTCACTATTGTGCCATATTTTTTCCACTTGTTGACAACAGTCTTCACTGTGTTCCATGGTATAACCAATGCCTTGGAAATTTTTCTGTACCCTTTTCCTGACTGATACCTTCCAACAATTAGACAATTTGATTCTTTATAAACTCTTTGCAGATCATATCTTTTGCTGTCAGAGGCAACTGAGTCAATCCTACTAGAACAGCTGGATTTTATATGGACTTGGTCAGAGTCTCTTTAATTGATAGTAGATGTGTATTATTTAACATCTCTTTGAATATGATTAGTTACTTCTGCACCCAGCCATTGCCCTACTTATAAAGGATATTGTTAGTTTTATTATTATTTTATTCTCCATAAAAGATTTCAGTGTTTTTCAATTGAATTGTACAGCTAATATGTTATATTAAAGATAGAAAAAATTCTGAAATCTGGTTTTTTTTACATTCAAAAATGTATTTAGAAATATAAATTATTTGCTTAGCATAACTGAGAATTAACTATGCTATATTCTGTTTTATGAATCAACAATTGTTATTTTATATTTTGATGTTATTTCTAATAAAAGAATAATATGTGAACATATTTTTGCATTAAAATTTTTTCCCATTCAAAGTGCATATGAAGTGGCTTTGATTCTGGTCGATTTGGGTTGTCCAATTTCAGTACTAGTATATATTCTGATTCATGAGGATTTTAGAGAACCATCTGATTTGCCTTTCTTTGGGAAGCTTTCCATTACAAAAAAATCCTCATTCAGGTTAGTTGCTTTGGATAGTTTAATCTGGCTCCAAAGGCAGCATCTGCAGAAAGGTGGGTCACTGAATGCATTGACCCAGCAGCTTTGCAAGCTGGCGTACAGATGTGCCCGCAGCTTGAAATCTGGTATGAATTCCTCTGAGTGGTAACATGCAATGTGCCATTCAGTTATTCTGTTGTTTGGATTTTCTCCTTTCCACATCTCCTTTCCCTGTGCATCTATTCTATCTGTGGTGGTATGCTGTGCATTAAATTTCACAGTATGAATGTTGCTCTTTTTCAAATTATTGCGAATTTATGTATTTTTATTTATTAAACTCATCTTTGTGAGAATGCTGATTTTTTTCAACAGCAGACTAATTGAGTGCAAACAAATGTATGTAGTTGTGAAATATCTCCCAAAGCTAGTACTGAAGAACCAAAGTTTTCATATTCACAGTGGGATGCTTTTGGTGACTTCAAGAAATTATACTGGGAATGTGTTTTGTCTATGTTTTGTCTTTAAATGCTCTTTGTTTTACATTGTGTTCTTTGGCATGTAAAAGATTTATTTCATTCTACTTAGGAGCAATCTTTTTTTATATTTGTAGGCCCTAGTCTTCACTCTTCTATATATTTGTTCAAGAAATTAATGGAGCAAGGAATCTTAGCAACCAACTGCTGCTAGAGTCTCTGTGTCACAGTTTCTTCTGTTTTTTTGTATGGTGATTAATAGTTTTCCTGAAGATAAATATTTTCATCAAACCCACTGTGAGATGCATAGGTGGGAACACCTGCAGAAATTCCATGTCTTTATGATATACAGTCTTGGGATGAAGAAAGGTTACAGAGTCTGTTTTGTACTATTCATTAATACCCCTTTGTTTACTTCAGTACCCACCATATGGATTTAAGATTCTGTAACAAAAAGAGCAGCCATATAAGTCAAAGCCAGTAATTTAAACTCTGGAGAATGTAACTTAAATGAAAAAGAACTTGATGTTGTGCTTTGGAGAAAGTTTGTAAGATTCCTGCTATATATTGCATGTTAGCCTAATCTGGCAGGATTATACTAACTACATGTTAACATACTGAGGTAAGATCTCCAGTGAATAGATGTAGCACATGTATTTATGAACAATTTGCAATGACTAGCACAACTTGGCTGCTTTATGATGGCTGTGTCACTCTAATAGGACTAAAAAAAGCCGCACTTACACACAGTTCTATTTCGCAATTCACATATCCTCAAATATTTTTCTCAGCCTCTGAAAGGTTAGAGATTCATTTCATCATATACATGCAGCGATCTCTGTGGTTAGATATTCAGCGCTTAAGGCAGTGCATAGAGCTTGAATTCTTTATTCTTTGATAATACAATATTACTTTGCTGGCAAGAAATGATATTGGTCTTTACTAGTTTTACTAAATACATTTTCATTTTATTTTTTGTTGGTACAGATTCCAGTTTACAGATTTGCCAACACAAATCACCAACATGTTGCACTAAGAAAATGGAGGAAAATTATCAAGCAGCTGTTAGAAGAGAGAGAATAGAGAACACTCAGACTCTAAACTTTGAATTGAAATATATGATTGTTGGTCACATTACAGCTTTTCAAGGTAGGAACGCTGACAATTTTATTTAAACATTTAAAATCATGTTTGCTATATCACTTATTGCAACGTGGCAATACTAGTCAAAGTGACGATAGGTGCATTATACTGTAAAATAAAAATAAATAAAATAAATATACTGTAAAATAAATAAAAAGAACAAACGTGACTATGATTGTCTCGACAAAATATACTATATATATTATAAAAACACAAGAAAGGCTCTACAACCACCATTTCCCAAAGCCTGAGAGAAAGCCAGATTTTAAAAGACTTTTGGAGCAGAATAGGGCCAAAAACCTAAAAACACGATATAAAAGAAACAGTTCTCTAACACTGTTATCAGTCCTCAATATTCAGAGATTCACTTATGAAACACAAGTTCTGTTTCAATATTGTGCAATGTCATATATCCAGAACTGTGATTTTAGGAATGGGTGTGCGTAAGGTAATGCTTGACACCTAATCATGTTAATATTTTCAGCATTATAGTTTGATGAAAAGCATTACATTAAAGCACATTTTTAACTTTATGATAAAGTACAATTTTAAGGTAGCCTCCCTCTTTAAAAAAAGAATACAAGAACTTATATTACCTGTATTTATAGAGTGTGTCCGTTATTCCCTTCCCCCAATCCTTCTATGCTGCCTTATTGTGGCAAGGAGATATTCCTGGGAGGGAAAAGTGCTGAGAGTGCATGGCAAGTGTATCTATTCCCACAGGGTCACTCAAAGTATGAAGGTATCCTGATTACCCAATTATAGCAAGCAAACTTCTGTGGTGGGGCAGCAGCAATGTAGGAAGATGTTGGAGGTAAATGTTGACTTAAGTGATAATGGCAATGTCTAGTTGCTGAAGTTGCCACATAAGAAAAGAAAACCGAAGCTACAAAAAGCTTCCACAGAGGGAAGATGGAACATGGTGCAAATGAAATGAATAATCTACACACTGATAATTTAGGCTTCAGTGAACTGGACTGGACATGTTCTGTCCAAAACACACTGATTATTATTCAAGACCTGAGAAACAAAAATGGAATGGCACTGCTTTCATGATTATGAAGGATATAACTAGGACGGTACATTGTTACAATGTTGTCTACAACTGAATAATATCAGTTACATTATGCAGGCAAACTTTTATTATTATGACTATCCAAATTTCTGTTTCAAGCACTGATGCAGAAGAAGGGATGTTTGATGAGATTTCTGAACAAGTTCAGACTGAAATGTGTGAACAAGAATATGGGAAAAAGATGTGTCACTTATGGTTAAAGACTGGAATGCCAAAATTAGAAACAGAAAAGAATAAAATGAAGGAAAACAATTTTATCAGTTTCTGCCAGTGCAATGTCTTCTTCATTGCTAATACAGACATATAGTCAAGCTAAGTCAAGTTAAGCTAAAGAAGAAAGTGGGAAAAAGCTAACCGGTTACAAGAATATAATCTTGAGACTATATGCACAATTTTTTTTTTTTGGGGGGGGGAAATCAAGAATCACTTTGAAGTCTTGAACTTCATTCATAAAATATCCTGCAGATGACCAGGGGTAACAATGAAGACCTTGGAAAAGATATTCTGATACTATAATATGTCTATGTCTATAAAGACCAGTATTGTGTGGACAATATGATCCCTGTGATAGTTCATGGAAAATTGGAGTTTGAACAAGCAGGATAGGAAGAATATTGATGCTATCAAAAGTATTAATAGCCAAGAAAATAAAATAATCAGTCTAGGGCTCTATCTCAAGGACAGAACAGTCAAGCTAAAATTATCATATTGGGGGCACATTATGTTGCTGTTTGCTGTTTATTTATTTATTTGCTGTTTAAATTATGTTGCCTGTTTGGCAAGAGATCTGTGTGCTAAGAGTCAAACTAAACTGTCATTTAAGAATTAACATTTAAACAGTTAAACTGTCATTTAAGAATTAACATTGACCTGATGACATTTAATCAATTTCCTGCCACTATTAGGAAATTGACCAAATTGTCCCTTTTGTAGGACTGGTTTCTGTATTTCTTTTCTATGGGACTGGTCCTATATTCTACAGAAACATGGAATAAAATTATAGTGTCATTAATTTCCATATGAACACAGAATAGGTGTTGCTGTAGATTAAGGAAAACTTGATACTATTCCTAATGAACAGGCTTTCATATTTTAGCTAATTTGCATACAAGATTACAAGCAAAACAACAGCAGGTAGCTGTTTCCACTTGTTTGTCCCTAAGGGTTTCACACTTTTATAAATGTATTGTTACTTGGATGGATGGTAGAAATTTGCTTTGGCTGTTTGGTATTCTAAACTGAAAGCAATAGAGGAGGGGAGCTGGGATGAAGGGGTGTGGAAGAAGCAATTTGTTTTAGTTCACTGCCTGGAAGAAAATAGTCTTCCACATAGTTCTGAAAATCGAGTCCCATTTGACTCCTCTCCTTGCCAAAGGGGAAATACAGAGCCATTGTTGACTGACAGTGAATTAGTCAAGTGAACTTTCAGCATCATTATAGAATAAAGCAAAGGTCAGAATAGATTAACCTGTCAGACCCTGAGGTCAGTCAAACAGCTTTTTTGCTTAAGTGAGTGAAATCGGTCATTTTCAAAGTAGCTTGAATTTACAAGCACTTTTCAGAAATAGCTGCCATATTATTGTATTGTAAATAATTATAAGCTTGTTTTGTCCACCTTAGGTGAGAATATGCCAGCATTTCAACTTTGCCTTCTTAAAGTCTCAAAAGGGTCATTTGTTTCTTGAGTTGGTTGAGGTTTCAAAAGATGCTCTAAATCCTTTATTCAGATGACACTGTATCCACATTCTATTGTTCAAGCAGGGGTCTTTGGTTTTCATTTTTTTTTCATTATGAAATAATTTCCCCTGCATTTAGCTTTGTTTATTGTTCTGTGACATCATTATGAAACATTAAAGGCAGCATGCCTCAAGCTGATCTGCTGACATAAACACCTTTCACTTTTTTATGAGGAAAAGTGTTGTGCTGGTGGAACTATTGATACTTGGGCTAAATATCAAATTAGCCAAATCAAAACCTCAATAATTGGTAATATGTATTTCTAGGAACCTATGACCTTTCCTTTCCTTTCTCTCTCTCTCATTAATATTTCTTACATATCCCAGAATGTTTCTCCTGTTTCTTTAAAATTTAATTTAGATGAGATAACAGATGACTTTCTCAGCAGTTTTAGTCAGATTTCTACAAAATAAGACACATAATGCTCTATCTAGAAAACCATGAACCTGTTGTTTCAAGCCCACTGTTTAGAAGGTAGGAAATATAAAGTGCCCTGCTACTGATATTTCCAACAGAAAAGTTATGTTTTAAGCAGTGGTTCCCCTATTGTGTTGCTTTGATTAACAAGTAGGATTAACTTGTAACTGAAGTAGGAATAACTGTAGAAAATGTAAAGTTGCATTATTCTTTAGTTATGTGAATGTCTTTAGGCTTACATCCTGGTAATAAATGTGGTGAAACATCAATATTTATTGCATTTGTGGAGGCTGATCATAAGCACCACTTACAATTTTCTCTTGGAGGTTGTAGTTGTCATGCCTGAAGCAGATTGAGAAAAGTCTGATGATGAAAAACCTCCTCTGGCTGAGGCCTGCATCAGCAGCAATCAAGGATCTGAGGCTGACTCCTCCAGATATCATCCAGACTGTGCTGGCAGTCAAATGATGAGGTTCTTGTTCCCAAGCAATTGCCCAGGCCTTGTATGCAGCCTATAGTCCAGAGAACACAGATATTTAGCGTGTCTTCTTCCAGACAAGATGACATTAGTTTTAATTAGTTCCCTCCTGGCAATAGCCCTACTCAGCCTGGCGCTATTGGGAAAAATGAAGCCAAACTGGACAAACTTTCCATGAATGCCTTGAATCTTGAATTTGGAGGGCTCAGTCTTTCATATCATTCCATAAAGGCCCTGTCACACTGGCCGACGGATGCAAAACGTTTGTAAAAAGGACACAGCGGACGAGAAAAATGTTCCATCCGTTGTTATCCGCTCTCAAAAGGGGCAAAAATTTGCATAACCAGAGCGGATAACATGGAAAGGAATGGATGGGGGGAGGACGCAGGGCGGAACGGAAGCCTAGCGGATGGAAGTGGATGAGAGCAGATAGGTCCCCTCTGCAAACATTTTTTCTGTTTTTATGCTTTGTTTGCGAGCTGCATCCGCTTTCATCCTTTCTCTGTCCATGCTACTAACGCTGCGTGTCCATTCCGCATCCGTTCCGCGTCTGTTCCGCTTCCTCCCTGCATCCATTTACCGCTGGAGCAGATTTGAGTTGCAGCGGATGCCTAGTGGATATAGCGGATGCGTAACGGATGACAACGGATGCAGAACGGATGTCCCCTGTATGCCTAGCGGATGCAGAATGGACGCATTGGATACATTTTCCGCTCAAAAGTTTTGAGCAGCTCAAAACTTTTTGAGCGGATGAAATGTCAATAGACGGATGCTGGATGGATAGAGAGGATGAAAAACGGAGGCAGTGAGTACAGAACAGATGCATCGCGTTAACCAACGGGTGGCAAGTGTTTCTCTCCGTTTTACATCCTCTTTCTATCCGTTGGCGCAGTGTGACATGGGCTTAACATAGACACCATTATGCAAGTTGGTACCACAAGCAGCTTCGCTTAATATAATTTCCTTAGATGAGTTGAATATGGTTGAACTAGGCAATCACATTCAACCTCCTGCTCCAGGAAGGATCACAACTCATATGCTAGCTAAAACTGGACAAAGGTTTCCAGGCTGTGTTCTCCATTTACTCTTCTAAAAATGGACATGATTCTAGCAGGACACCACAGTTATACATTTATTTTCTCAGAGACAGAGCCACCTATTCAAAAGAAAATATGAGAGCTGAGAGAAAAGTAGCCTATTTCATCTCATCCACATTATAAAACATCTATTTTCTCAATGGCTTGAGAAATTTTTTTAACAGTAACTGCAGTTACTATGTTTATTGGCAGCATGTTGGCAGTACCACCATACTAGTGATGGTATCACAGCTTGAATCATCAAGTAATGTCACCCATGCCTTAAGATCGGGAAAAGGCTGACCCATGTAACATTTTAGTTAGGCAGACTTCTTCTTCTTTACTACCTCAGCCTAGAAATTCCTCAGTCCTCAGCAGTTTATGAGGATATCACGATCAATGTTACCAGCAGCCTCTAAGAGGCCAAACAAGACTAAGAGAGCTATGTTCCACCATTCAGGATCTGCCTCATGACTGCAGCAATGTTTAAGTTTGATGGTTACCACTTAAATTTTATATGGCTTACACCTTTATTATTTTCAGAACCATCTTTTCCAGATAGAATCTGCCAAGTGCCCATGGCCTAGTGGAAAGGATGATGTGGGCACTTAGAAATTGAGGGAGCAACCCCTTCATTCTCTTGTCCTTCAAGGAATTGGGGAAGATAGTCCTTTTACATTTTTGAGTAAGATGATTTTAATTAAGACAGCAAGAAATTCTTTTTGTTTTAGTTGAGATTATTTTTATCGACGTTTTAACCCTGTAAATTTTAATCTATCAAGAAATCCACAAGTACAGATAGTAATAATGAATGAATGAATAAAAAAGCCATTTTCAAACTAGATCCTTTTAACAACAGATCTTTTAAAAATTCTATTGAGCTAGTCATAACATTATGTGTACTCATTATCATTCTGCCATTGGCATAGTTTTCTTATATACCCTAATGACTTCAGATATCAAGATGTTTTATTATCAGAATTCACACAGCCTTATAAATATATACAATAATAATGAAAAAATTCTCTAGATAAAGTATGTGAAAACAAGCTTAAAATTACATTTTGTCCAGTGCCTAACCTTGGCTTAATTTGACTTCTATTGTTGGGATTGCTATAAATTTCATGCTCTGCATTTTGAGAATTCCACCTTAAATAAACATAGAAATAGATATCTCCCATCTAGTAGATATAAATATGCTTGGCCAGGAGGCTGATTTTTTTGCAAGACTCCTCTAGTTTTTCAAAGTAATGCATTTTGTTGTGTATATTTCAGAATATTAAGTGAAAGTCTTAGATATTGACTTAAATTTTGGAAGAAAACAGAAATTGCCAGCAGACTTCTATTAAGGAAAATTTGCTTAAAAGTTTTTTTTAGAAAACTTTTACTATTAGCTCATATTTTATTATTAGCTCATATTTTAAACTATATCCTACAAACAATTTTAATAAGTTTGCACATTAAGCTGAAATGGGACAAATTTAATAGTTATCAGTCACATATAATGGTTAATATGGCAAGCAGAACTTAATACATCTGCAAACTGACATTATTACTTTTGATTCAATGCCCATTTCATAGTTGAAAAAGGCTTTAGTACTGTTGCAAAATAGCCAGTTTTATCAAGAAATTTGCAATTTTTGCAAACACTGCAAGAGTAAATACTAAATAAAACAATTACTTCATAAAATATTGCTTTTGGTTGTTTTCATGATTTAGATTTTAGCGGCACAAAAGAGTCTGCTCTTAGTGCGTGGTTAAAGATTATCTCAATGTTCATCATCAAATTCACCCTATATGTTTTCAGCTCATTGCCTAATGAATCAGTCCTAGCTCTTCACAGACAATTTCCTTTTCTGCTCTCAATTTAAAACCTTCATTTCACCATAGTTATTAAGTGGTAAGAAAGTAGAAAATCAGCATAAAGAAGTCATGGAAGATATGGGCCCATTTTGAATTTTTATAGTGCTCTTTAGTTTCCAGATCTTCCTTTATAACTGACCTTCAAGTCTGATCAAAAGCTTTCAAATGAGCCTTCAGCTTTCTCCAGCTTTCTGGATGCTGGTTCTCTTTTTTTCTTAATTTCTTGTGGCCCTGTAGGTTTAGCAAAGGCAAAGGAGAAGGAAAGGAGACAATGTAACCCTAGCTTATTTTTTTTAGAGACTTGGAAGATTGAATTTCTCCAACAAAATATGATTAGAAAAACAAGTTGGGGATATCTTCCCTGAGTTCTTAGGGAGATAGGAAAAGGGACCAATGAAACATTTGTTGCGATGTAAAGAAAATTCCACCTTTTATATATTTGTGTGAAACATCACAATTTAAATCTGAAATGACAGAGTTATGTCTCTCTGGTGTTAAATGTTTTATTATATTGGCATCAATGTGGCTGGTTACAAATGTCCATTCTCTTGAATGTTTCATAAACCATCATGCTGTTGAAAAGCAGCCAAATGTAATTCAACATTTAATTAATTAAATTATGAGAACTTGCCATTAAAACTTTAAATTGTACATTATTTTTTATGTTGTAAAATTTAGGATTCTGTATTAAACTCTTGCACTTGGAAAGTGATGCTTTAGTGTGCATGGAATTATGAACAATGAAGCAATCTGACGTATTCATTCTGTACTTAATACTAGTTTTAAAGAGTATCATATTTTCTAAGCCAACTTGCATACTTGGTTGCTTTGAATGAAATAATTTTAGCATTTAAGGACTCCTTGGATAATAACTTTGAAGGCTGTCATCAACCATTTTATTACTATGATCCTGGCAGTAGGTCTTCTCATTCCTCAGTCAAAAATGTGGTGACCTAATGATCAAGTTATAAACATGATGAAAAATGAAATCAAGTTCCTATATCCTATCAAGTTATATAAAATGCAGGGGTTGCATTAATTGCAGTTTTTGTCCATCATATATAACAGTTTGCAGTAATTAATATTGACTCTATGAATAATAATCTTATTTTTATGTCTGAAAACTCATCTAAGCCCTATTCAGAAGATTATGTTATTCACTGAATCAATGTGTATGCATGGAAAGATGGAACAAGTGAGATTAAAACACCGAGAGTCACATTGAGAAATTATGAGTGTAGAAATTAATTAAATAAATAATGGTTTTATTTATTCTTTCTATTTATTTATAAGGACTATATATAGTCACAGTTCAATATATGACTTATGATATATCCGTATAAATTTTCCTTAATGTGGAAATTTACACATAATATGGTACATGATGTGCTCATGCACATTTTCCGCTAAGACTTTTCTAAACAAGATAATAATTTGACATCACATTAATGTGAATTTATGTACTGACCACTATTAAGAAGGTCAAATTTGTGGCTTCCATTATCTTTTATTCTAAAACCAAAAAGGATAAGAGATGAAAGAGCTAAGCAAAACAAAATTAAGATTTAAGAGCCAGGCTCAGAGAGCACCAAGGACTCTACATTAAAATCTAAGCCAGATACTTTCCATTACTTGTGTAACATGTCACATTGTATTTCATTCCATGAAGTATTCCTGCTACATATTGATGTTATGAGCCCATAGAAAATGTTGGTGCCCTATATAATAAATACCTTTAATTGCTATATATTCCTTATTTTTTAAAAACACAAATTGATTTATCAGTACTATATTGACTACTTTTTCAAGCATGTTATAGCTGATTAGTATTCATTAGAGAGAGAATGTTCTGCTTCTTTATATCAGTTGTTAGCAATAATGGAATGGAATGGTTTACCTGGTCCTTGAACCTAAATGCTACAATATCAAATGAAATCAGTTCTAAAATTTGTGTTGCAAATTTTCAATTTTACCTCCAAACAATTTTGGCAACACATGAGGGAATACATAAAATAATGTTGGATTAACAGCCCTTATTTGCAACAATATATTTAAAACCAAATCAGCTTTGACTGTAGATATCCATCTTGGTTTGTTGGTAATAATTCAAGTATATTGCTGCAGATGGATGCAGTTTAAAATCAATGGGCTATTTAAAACACAAAGATCTCAGCGGTATTCTATTACTTGCCATATGATGATTGAGTGCTAAAACTGCTGTTTGAAATGAGGTTGTCATGATTCTCAAATGTTAGGTCCCTTACTCAGAGAATTAATTTCACTCTCTTTTACTCTGTGTGTAATTGTGCTAAGTATAGCCTTTCTCCTTTAGAAGTTATTACATACTGTATGTATCTATCCCATAGCATTTGATGTAACTTCTTATTTCAGTTGGATATAAAGCTACATTCTCAGGTCATTGTTGAATGAACAAGTATTTCTGAACTTTATTGGATGACATATTAAGAAAAAGCCATTTCTTCAGCATTTATTCTTGTCTGTTACTGTTAGCTTGTGCTTGGCTGCCCTTTCAGAATTAGATTCCAGCAATGCGGACAAGCCTTTGGAAGTTGAATCCAAAATCTGTAATAGAATAGGAACAAGCAACATTACGCACAAAAAATGTGCAAGCTTTCAAATATTCTCCATAACTCTTCATCCAAATAGAAATATAATTTTCAATCCCATACCACTGGTGAAATTTACAAATGAATCTGAATAGGAAGGAATACATTATAAATTTCTGGTTTAAAAGTTGAAAGCATTTAAGAATGGCCCTTCTTTAGACTCAGAGTGTCAATGTGGGATTTATACAACAGGGATGGATAAAAGCAATATCTGCACTCTGGAAAACATGTTTTCATGTCTGGAGTGTATTTCTATGTTCTGCTGAAAAACGAAATCCTATTGAATCATTAATCCATGATTTTCAAGCAATCTTTTTCTAAAAGGCATATGATGTTTTTTATTGTTATCTTTAAATGGAGTGAATCTCTTCTTTCAATTGAATTGTGATGTCTTTTGAGCCAAGTAGAAAGACTGAAGAGCAGATAATATTAACCAAATAATTTCAATACTAATCTTTCACTTGAATATCATAGCCCAGTGAAGAATTTCCTAGTGTGTATGAAAAGATCCTGCCAGTTACTGTTTGTTAAAAATAGTCTTAACATTTAAATAAGGAATTATTCCACACTACTGGCTATTTGGTATCTGATGAAAGAAGGGATATTGTATGGATAAGAAATGAAATAATATATTTGTTAGAAAATTTAAAGAGTCCAAGAGAGGAACTTTAGAAAATCTTTATAAGTACTTTCAAAGCCAGATTTTTAGGTTATTTTTTTTAAAAAAATTCTATTTCCATTTTTTCCTGCAAATTTAATTAACTTCAGATGTAATTACATTTTAATTAAATATTAATATGTTTATTTGGTGGCCATTATAGTTCTACAATGTTCTGCTTTTTCCCAAAATATATCATCAAAAATCCTGATATCTGTTCATTGGACAATATAAAGGGAGCAGGACAAAGTGGAAGTCACTATAAATATTAATATCTTCCAAATGGATAGGTTGTATGTGTTTACATGGGATTGTTCATTTCACAAAGGTTTATATTTCAAGAGTACTGAAGTTTACGAAGAACAAAACAAAACAAAAAACCCTGCTTTTTGGTCAGTGAGATGAAATAGGAGGTTGGGAGGGCAGATAGCATCCAGAACCCTCTACCATCACTATGTATTGTGGAGATACATTGCCTCAGTACATTGTTATGCTGCACATCCTACAGCAGGGGTGTCAAATTTGTGGCCTGTTGCCCAAATGCATCACACGCTGGACATGCCCATGCCTGGTTTAGCGAAGGAGAAAAAAGTCATGATAAATCACATGAGACCGCTGTGATGGTGTAAGTTTAACACCCCTGTATGACAGTGTTCAATTCAGTGAAGGCTTGACAATCACAATTGCACAATATGTTAAAATAAGCATTTAGGGTTTTTACCATTTAGCATCTCCTGTCAATCCAGCCTTTTAAGTTAAATAATGTTCTATGTATTATTTGAATCTAGAAAAAGGGTTTGTTCAGTAACCAAGGTAAGTATATTACATGAATGCAGATAATGTATCAAGAATAATAATCTTATACTGAATTAGATTTTGTATTGTATATAAATTAGTTTCAGTCTCACCATTATGCTTGCACTGATTGCAAAAATTGTATCTGTTTATACTAGTATCAATTTAACTAAAAATAATCAATTCCAAAATACATCCTTATAATGAAGTCAGAGGCTTGCTTTCTTTTGTTAAGAAATAACCAAATAAACAGTTGAAGAAAGCTAATGAAAATGGCAGGCAGCCTTATTATTTGCAGGGTTTTTAGAATCAGTATATTTAGAATTACTAAACAATACCCTGAAGATTGAAAAATGACCCTGTAATTTTGTAAAGCATGTCTGTGGCATAAATCATGCTGAAAGGGTACATTACAGACTCATCAGTTTTCCTAAGTTACCACACCACAAATACAATATATGATCCTAAATGTGAAGGAGCTCCTCATTATATCATAATTGTATTTCATATAATTAGTTACATCTTTGTAGATGTCATATAATTATTTCCCAGAAGTTCTCTGCTGGCCAGATCATGTACAATAGAAATCCTCTTTAGATATTTCTAATAAACAAGGGCTATCTATCTTTGATTTTTTAATATCCCAGTTGCCATTCAAATTCTTTCTCCAAATTTTATTCATCTGAGAACTATGATGTACAAACACACACACACACATATTATTCACCTGATGAGTAATGCTTGTCACAAAATCAGAGACAGTGCTTTATATGCTTCTGAGATCACATAGATGATATTTTTGCATTCTAGCAAACATGAATACATCTCCTACTAGAGCATGTGGAAGACAAAAGAAATATGGGTGGTGTAGGAAAGAAAGTGCCTGCATGATAGAAATGTAAATAGTAGGGCTAGTACACATGCAGCTCTGTCTTCTACAAATATAGACTTCACTACGTTACCTTTATTGTTTGTATAAATATATAGATGCATATTAATCTTCCATGCCTCCTATGCTGTCTCTGGATAGGATTGTATTGCTCCTGATGGACCAGCTTTGCAACATATTCGTTTCTTTGTTTGTTTACATTTCTTGGCTACCCAACCTCAGTTGACTCTGGGCAGTTTACTTAACTAAGGAAAATATAAAAATAACTGAAAACATTGAATCCCACAGATAGTCCAGGCTAAAATAATCTAATGAACAGCAAAATGACAAAAGAAAACAAGACCATTAAACAACTAAAAAGTTTCAATCCCAGACTTGAGACCAAAACCAGGTTTTCAAAGCTTCCTGGAACCCCAAAAGAAAAGGCACTAGCCTTATGTCTGGAAAGATGCTTTCCCAAAAGATGGGGAGTGGGAGACAACAGAAAAGGTATGCTTCCTGTGTCACATAAGATGGCCATGTTTAATGGGAGGTGTCCTGGAATAAATATAGTATAATGAATTGGGCATCTACCAGTTGGAGATAAACAGTCTCTCAGATATCCTGTCCTATGCCATAAAGGGATTTAGAAATAACCCATACCTTGAATTGCATTTGGAGATCAATTGGCAGCCAATGCAGCTTTGTGGCAATGGTTATATAGCAGTACACTTGGAAGACTTCCTGGACCTTTGGCTCATGCTAGATTAGCAAGGGAAGCTATGGACAAGGAATTATTTGCTCAGCTGTAGCAGGGTTCTAGCTGAAATCCTATCTGAGATGGAAGGATTAACTACAGTGGATTACCCCCCAGCACCACCAACAATTTCAGTTAACAACATTCATTATATTCATTTCCCTTTTTTAAAAAATGGATTATATTAATTATAATTTGAAGATTATGAGCCTGAGTATAAAATCATTTTTCATATTTTAAAAGATTTTTACTGAATTAAGTAGTCAGTCTCTGCTAACTTGAAATTACATCCTCAACCACTAAAGAATGGTGAGCCAGAAACTTGAATCTTTTATTCTCTTCAAGTTCAGTTTTTGTTTTGGAACCTTTAAAATGTCCTATTGAAAGAAATAATGAGATCAATAGAAAGAAAATGAAAACAGCATAGTAGCTTTAAGTCTTGGTGTCAAACATATCTTTCATCCATGATGAAAGCTTTTTTTAAAGGCACAGATGGAATAAAAAAAAACATTGCCATAAACTCAAGAGTAAAATAAATCAGAAACTCTTGTATAGCTCTCCTATTCCATTGTAGACCTCAGCTAGGATTAAGCTTGTAAGAAAGTAATGCTGTGCAATAACAATAATAATAAAAACCGTAACAACAACTTTCAAATCTCTGTCCTGATCGACATCATTTATATTTTTCCTTTAGCAAATAGGCAATTGCACATCCTCTGACTTTGGATTTTTCATCTTCCAATACTTTGAAATAAGGGATATTCTACCATATCAAAGTTTTTCTTCTTTAGAACTTGGTTCCAAATGTGGGGAAAACAATGGGAAAAACAATATGTGACAATAGATTTCAAATCAGCCAAGATTTGAATCAGCCAAGAATTGTTAGATATATATTTCATCTAAAATAGGGATAAACCCACAATGACAATATGTTACAGTATGCCAGTTGTTGCACCTGGTGTTCAAAGATTACACTGCTGAATATTGATCACAACTTGACAGATTTTTGGCAATGTAATTTTTGCTTCACTTGTAACCTTGGAAGTTGCTTTGACCAGAACTAAAGAAGATGGCCTTTACAGTCCTGGTGGAGCTGCTGCTAGTAGGTATGATATAATTCATCAAAATGTAATCTATTGTGGTGTTAACAGGCAGTTCGTTAATAGGTAGAAGCCATCTTGAAGTATTTGCATAGATAAAAATATTGGGAAATTTGAGTATAACAATTTCAGATTTGTGCTCTTGACTGAAGAAAATGATGCAAAGTAAATTAGAATAGAATAGAATAATGTACATGTATGTCATATTGATACAGGGTATATTTAGACTAATCTTCAAATTCTCAGTCATCTACTGGTAAGGCTCCTGGGTGACATTTTAGCCAGTGAGTGATAGAGATCATTCCCGTATTCAAGAGAAAAACAAGTACAATCTTCTAATTTAAGAAGGCGATTAGAAAAAAAGATTAGGTCTGAGGTCTAGAATATGTGGGATGTAATGCATAATTGATTTGAAGCATACAATTCTGAAAAGCATTCAAGTGCTTCACAACATGCAAGAGCATGAACCCAACTACAACTTTTGCAAGCCTTGATTGCAAGCAATAGAATCAATAAGCTCCATTTTTTGTGTATAATTCCCTTCTACATATAGTCCTGGCTGCTCTTTTACTATTTTATTAATCAAAAAGCCAGCAGAGGTTCCATCTGCCCACATGTTTTATTTTCCAAAGTTATGCTGGGAAAATGGGGATGGTAGGTATAATTTAAACTTCAGTTGGTACTGTTTTGTATAAAATGGTATTCTCCAAACTATGCAATCTGATTGGCTAAAAGACTAAGCATTGGATTGGTTCATTAAGAACCAATCCAAAAGAGCCGCTGAAAGGCGGCAAAGTTAAATAAATGCCATTGGCTACAAGCTGGCAGGCAAGCCTGTATAAAAAGGCTGCCGCGGCTTCAGCCAAACTGTTCCGTTACTGTTGCTTACTTGACTAAAGACTTTGTTTGTTGGAACCTGGTCTACCTCGCGTTTTTCCGGACGGAACAGATATCTTGTTCAGAAGGGGTGAGGAAGAAGGAATGTTTTACAAAACAATCCAAATATATCTCTATGACATAGCTCAAGCTAATGCAAATCTGTTTGTTCGCAATGCTGCTAGACCCATCATTGATGCTGACACAATTGTGGGGTCTATCGGCTCTTATTCTTATGCTCTGAAATCTGACAAGTAAAAAGACAATTTGACAAGTTTGTAAGTTAAACTTACTTCATCTTTAAATACAGCAATCGGCTAGAGAAACATCCTATTAGCAATCAATCTTTCTGCCTCCAAATTCTCTCAGCAAAGAGATCTGGTAGTGAATTATAGAATATAAAGAAACATTGAAAGAAAATAACATTTTGATCACAACTTCCTATTTTTTAGTGTAGTTTCTTCTTGTTATTTTAAAAACAAAAAACCTAAAAAATTAACATAGGCAAAATGAAAAGAAAGAGTCCTGTACTGGTTAATAGAAAGTAAGTTTAAGAATCTGTGTATACTTGTGTTTTTGTCTACTTCATAAATTAGCAAAGTGCTAATTTAGCATTTTGCTGATCTGTTCAAGTTCAATTACTAGAGCTCAGTTTCTTCTGAAAAGTTCTATTCCTAAAGTTCTTGTAGGTAAGTATAGCCTTTTAGTATACTTTTCCAATATTTAAACTTCAGTTTTCTAGAGATAGAAATAGAAATTCAGTTATTCCCTACATTTTTGTCACTATCAGTTTTTACTCTTCCCTTCAAACACACTGAGAATTGTTACAGAATCAAGCTGTAACTTCATATAATGTAATGATTTTAAAATATCACAATTAACCTTCTCAATAAACTTTAGTGTATCAACCTCTACAGTACAACTCCCGTAATAAAACAAAGTACTTAATAAGTTTATTGAAAGATTATGACATGTTCATAAACTTTTCTTTAAAAACAAATGGTAGTCGTAGTACATTATATGAGGGATAAATTATGTATGCATTATATGGAAAATGAGAACTTGCTCATGTCTTTATTTCATTATCAAAATACAAAATTTTCTTTTTCAAAAATCTTGTGAAAAAATATTAGAAAGAATTATTTAAATTCTGTTGAAGGTTCTAAGTTCAAAATTATGCAATGAAAGTTGAAAATAACAAGTCTAAAACAATGTAGATCCCTACATTTCCAGTGGCAAAATAATAAGCAGAAATAGCAAACACTGCTTCTGAAATTATTTATCACTACAGTTTATTACTGTAGATGGAATTTCATGTGAATTGGGAATACTTTGATTTAAGTTCATGAAGAAACACCTGGTAGAAATCAGACAAAAGAGAAACAGATAATCATTTCAGGAAGGCTGACATAAATCTTATCTAAAGGTTTCTTGCTTTAGCTAATTTTTTTAACATTTCTGTGTTATTACTAAGAGTAATATAGTTTTATCTAATTTTATAATCTGTCTAAAGAAAAGCATTAAAAGTCATACCATTTATGCAAAGCTGTATAATTTTTAAAACACAGATATTCAAAAGGTATACTCATTTTAAGTCTTTTTTGTACCTTCTGCATGATTAAAATTATTATAGTCTTGCATGGCCAACAAGTCAAATGAATCTACAACTTCTGTGCTGCATGAAGTCATTGAACATCATTTTTTAAAACCCTTTAATGCTTAAAGGGCATATTGCACTTATACTGAATAGTATTCAGTTAACAGACCATTTTTGTCAGATTCTGCTCTGTTAAATTTTAAATTTATGGCTTAACATGCCATAAATCCCCCTCCCCTCCACTTCTAGCAACAGAGTAGAAACAATTAAAAATGGTCTTTAACTACTAAACATTTGCCGCCTCTTGAATATATTGAACTATAGTATAACAAAGAAACTCTGAAACTCCTAGAAAGCACCAGGTAGCTGTGAGAATAAAATATTTGAGGGGAAGAGAAACCTTGAGCTCTATGTCTATGGAAATTCTCAGTCATCCAGGTCATGGTTGTCCCAAAGCTGTTTTTTCAAAAGTCAGAGGGACTTTCTTTGCTTTGCTTGAACTTATTTTGATTCTCATTCAAGAAGATTCTTCAGTTTTGAAGAAGCTTCTTGGATGAGAAGTGAAATGTCTTCAAGCAAAACAATGAAAGTCCAGTTGCTTTTTTACAAAGCACTTTTGGGATTTGGGATCCATGCATGTGGCATAGTATTTAATTATATCAACTTTGTGATCCAATGAACATAATTTCACTTGAACCAATGCTGCTCTGAATTTGTATGAATTCTGGTTGTGTCATCAGTTTGATAGTGTGAGCCATCTTGATTTCTGCCAGCTTCTTTTTCTGATTCCCTTCAAATTAAATACATAATACATATGTACAAACAGTATGTCAGACACTCTGTCTGTTCTGTAAGAAAGTTTTTAAAGCATAGAGACATTACACTGACAACAAAGGTATTCAAATTCAGAGTCATTATTTTTCTATTTGAAACATATGGCTGTGACATCTGGACCTTCAGAATGATAGAACAAAGAAATGTTGATGGGTTTGAATTGTATTGGAAGAAAAAATCTTGGAAAATTATTGAAAAACATATAATTCAATGTTTCTAAGCCTAAATTCTAGGAAAAGTGGGCTCTCATGAAAGGTTGGATGTGATCTTTGGGGCTTATATAAGTGTCTCTTCTTCTATCCTCTGGGAGCAAAAAATGTAATATGGGAGGGAATAATAAATATGCAACAATGTATGTATTCCAGCAGTGTCTGAACATGGGATAAACTAACTGGTTCTGTGAAACTGCTTAGGAACCAAACTTGACCATAGTACATGGGGCTTATTCTTGCCATATATAAATGCAAGGAATGTATCTAATAGCAATCCCCAAGTGGTAGGCCTGAGCATTTCCCCATAAACAATAATTTATCTTTATTTCAGAAGTCTGCCAAATAGTCTTAACCTACTTTTCATTCTGGCTTTCTCTCTTCTTTACATGAAGTCAACTTAACCCAACAGCTCGACTTTTGCTTTGGTTCCTGAAGGTTTTATTTTAAGCCTCTTCTACATCACTTCTTTTTTTTTTTTAATAAATTTTTTATTGGTTTTAAGACAAACATAAATAAATAAAACATAAAAATATTCAGCCATCTTCCATATGTATACATACAGTATTCTGGTTGGTTTACAAATTGTTTTGTGCTACCATTTTGTAATCTTCAATGACATTATATATCCTCTCATACTTTCATATATCAAGTACATTAATATCTTTATTAATCAATTGACTATACTTTTATTCATTCATGTTGTATAAAATAATCATATTTTACTTAGTTTATTTTATAACAATTCATATTATCCTCCTAGATCTATCCTAGAATCATTTTGTAGATATAATTAAAAAAAAGAAAAAGAGAAAATACATCTTTATATATTTATTATTTTCTAAAAATCTACATATTTCATTACTATGTTTTGTTATCTAACCATTGACAGAATAGATCCCAAATTTTATAAAATTGTTTATCATCTTGTTCTCTAATTTCAAATGTCAATCTACTCATTTCAGCACATTCCAATATTTTCTTAATGATCTCCTGTGATGGTATCTTCTTATTTTTTCAGTTTTTAGCAAATACAATCCCAGCTGCTGTTAACACATTTACAATCAGCTATTTCAAATCTTTACCACATATTTCAGGCAAAATTCCCAATAAAAAATCTCTGGTTTCAAGTCTATATTCTTATTTGTCATTTTTTCCAGCCACATGTGGATTTTAATCCAATATTTTTTAGCGTCCAAACATGTCCACCACATAAGGTAACATGATCCAGGTGTCTGATGACATTTCCAACATTTTTTGGACTTATTCTTGAACATTCTTACTATTCTTGTTGGGGGAAAGTGCCACCTGTAAAACATCTTATACAAATTTTCTTTATATGCTGTTGACATTGTCATTTTATAATTTTGAGACCACAATTTTTGCCATTTCTCTAAATCAATACCATATCCAAAATTCTTTCCCCAAGCAATCATAGTTTCTTTAACTTGTTCTTCTTCTAATTTAATTTCTAATAAATATCCATATAATTTTTTAATCACCTTTTCATCAGCACCTGTCAAAATCTTATCTAAATCAGTCAATTTATCATAAAAACCTTCTGTTTTAAAATCTTTATCATACCTTGAATGTATTTGCGCATATGAAAACCAATTCATCTTGAAACCTTGTTCCTCTAATTTTTGTATAGATTTAAGTTCACCCTTTTCATTCAATATTTCACCATATCTAACTATTCGTTCCTTTTTGTATATTATAGGATAAGAAAATGCTTCAATAATCGATAACCAGGCTGGAATTTTCAAATAACATTGTCTTTTAGTCTTCTCCCAATTTAACCACAGAGACTCCCGTACATAATGTCTTCTAAAGTACCCCTGTGTTTTCGTTCCTTTATACCATAAAAAAGCATGCCACCCCAACAACAGATCATGTCCTTCTTATGGCAACAATCTAGTATTTCTTAATGTTATCCATTCCTTTACCCACATCAATTTCGTAGAGTGGTAGTACAACTCCCAATTAGGCAAGCTAAATCCTCCTCTTATTCTGGCATCTTGCAAAAGTTTTAACTTTATTCTCGCCTTCTTACCTTGCCATATATATTTCAACACAATTTTATTTAAATCTTCAAAATAATATTTTCCAAGCCTAATTGGAATTGTTTGAAACAAATATAAAATTCTGGGTAATATATTCATCTTGATTGTTGATATTCTCCCTATTAGTGACAGTTGTAAATTTTCCCATTTCGCCAGATCTAGCGCTATCTGCTGCTTGTTTAAAAATAATAATTCTCTTTTAGTGTACTGCATCTTGCTGTCAAATATATCCCCAAGTATTTGATCTTATTTGTGACCTGGATTTTCAGTAGGTCTGCTAATTCTTCCTTTTGTCTTGATAACATGTTCTTTGTCAGAATCTTTGTCTTATCTTTATTTATTTTCAAACCAGCCACCTTTCCATATGTCTCTATCTTTTCTATCAGTTTTGATGCTGTTTCGAGTGGATCTTCTAAGATGGAAACCAAGTCATCTGCAAATGCTTGCAATTTAAATTCTTCCTTTTTAATTTTCATCTCTTTTATATCCTTTTCTTCTCTAATATTTCTGCTTAACACTTCCAAGGTTAACACAAACAACAAGGATGACAGTGGACATCCTTATCTTATTCCTTTTCTTATATCGATAGAATCTGTCAATTCTCCCTCCATCATTACCCTTGCTGTTTGCTTATGATATATAGCTTCTATTGCTTAAGTAATTTTTTTGTTGAAGCCCATCTATTCCAGCAGTAACAACATGAAACGCCTATTCACATTATCAAATGGCTTCTGTGCATCTAGAAATATCAAAGCCATTTGTTTTTTAGGATGAGCCTCATAGTATTCCAAAGTGTCCAACATTACTCTCATACTGTCTTTAATTTGTCTCTTTTGGCAGAAATCCATTTTGATCAGGATGAACAAAACTGTTTAAATATTCTTTAAGTCTGTCAATATTAAAGCAAAAATTTTATAATCTGCATTTAGTAAAGAAATAGGTCTATAGTTCTTAATTTGCAATGGGTCGGCCTCTTCTTTTTGAATAAGTGTAATATAAGATTCTAACCATGTTTTAGGTATCCTCTTCTTTAACATAACTTCATTCATAACTTCTAACAATGGAAGATTCAACCATTCTTGTAATGTTTTACAAAATTCTGTCAGAGGTCTATCTGGGCCTCGTGTCCTTTCCATTATTTTGCTTCTTGAGTGCTTCAGTTAGCTCCATCATCGTTATATTGTTTTCTAACATTGTTTCAATCTCTTTAGGTATCTGGGGTAGATTAGCATTCTGTAGATATCGTTTAACTCTTTCCTCATCAATATTCTCTTGTGTATATAATTTCTCATAATAGTCTCGTATGATTTCCTTCTTCTCTTTGCCACCATAACAAACTTGACCTTGTTCATTTATTAATTGCAATATTTTCCTTGATTCTTTCTCCTTTCTCAATTTATATGCTAACCATCTACCTGGTTTATTTGCATCTTCAAAATAGTTCTGTTTAACACCTCTAATTTTTTGTGCTAGCTCTTCTTTTGTATTAGAGCCATTTTATGTTTGGTTATATCCTTTTTTAACTTGATATCCTTTTTCTGTGACATTTTCTTTTTCAAGTCCTTTATATTCATCCTCTAATGCCTTTGAGGCTAATCTTTTCATAGTATTTCTTTTCCTTGTATGGTCTATTATCAAGCCTCTGGCATATGCCTTCATTGTATCCCATACATTCTGAATTGATGCATCTTCTTTTTTGTTTTCTCTAAAGAAGAAAGCCAGTTCTTTCTCCATCCACTGTGTAAAGTCTTTTTCCTTTAGAATAGTAGGATTTAATGTCCATCTAGATCTTCTTCTTTGTCCTTTCCATTTAATAGTCATTGGATTGTGATCTGCCCAAGAACTTGTTTCAATGTGTACTTCTTGAATATTGGTTAACAATTCTGTTGACATCCAAATCATATCTACCTTGGACCATGATAAATGTCTATTTGAGTAGAAGGTGTATTGTTTAGTTTCAGCATTTCTTTCTCTCCATGTATCTTTTAAGTTTTTTTCATCTAATATTTTTTAAAAAAAATATTTAGGAAGAATCTTTCTGTTTTGCTTTGTTGTTTTCTGTGTTGTATAATCCAATTTATTGTCTACAATTCCATTAAAATCTCCCATCAAAACTATATTAGCATAGTCCAGTTCAATTATTTTAATTTGTAATTTTTTATAAAATTCTTCTTGATTGTCATTCAGAGCATAAATTGCAATCAGGAGTGTTTTTATATTATTATCTATTATTTCCACCAGTAGTAATAGTACCAGTAGTAGTAATCATCAGTATATCTCAATTTCATTGGGATAATATCTTTAATATATAGGACCATTCCTCTTTTCTTGCATTGTGTCAAAGTAAATATTTTCCCTAGTTTTGGCTGTATCAGCAGTTGTTCTTGTTGCTTTTTAATGTGTACTTCTTGAAGACAAATCATATCAAATTTTAATTTCTCTAATTTATGAAAAAAAAATTCTTCTTTTAACAGCTGAATTAAGTCCATTTATGTTGATTGTAATTAATTTTTTTTTCTTCCATGGTTAAATTTTGTAGTTAGGTTTCACAGCTCTCGTAGATCTTGGTTCACGTTGTTTTTTAGACTCCTACTTTCTGCTTACTGCACCTTCTTCTTTTCCAATCATCAATTGATAGTCCTCTTGTAATTCAATTTGTGAAATTTCTTTTTCTGCTTCTTTCTCCTCTTTAAAAAATTCTGCGTAAATGATTCAGCTTTCTCAATTGAATCAATTCTATATCTCTGTTTTTGCCATGTGAACATTAAACCTTCTGGAATAAGCCATCTATAATTCACCTCTTTTTTAAGTAACAATTTGGTCAAAAATCAGTATTCTCTTCTCATCTCTCTCATTCTCCTGGGCACTTGTTTCAAGACCACAATCTCCTTATCTTTGTATTTCAATGTTTTCTCTCTTGCCACTTGCAATATTTGCATTTTAATGGTTTTCTTTGTAAATCTGATGTGAACTTCTTTTAGTAAACTATTTCTCATTGCATATCTTGTAAAGACTTGATAAACCTCGTCTATTCCTCATCTTTTCTCAAGTTGTTTCCAAAGCTTCAGCCAGTATTTCTATCATTATCTCAGCTAGGTTTTGTCCTTTTTTCTTCATCTATGTTTTGAAATCTGAGATAAAATTCTGATCTGTCCATCTCCCATCACAGCATACCACTTTTATCTTTTTCAACCACAGTTAATCTGTTTTCAATGTCTCCAATCTTCTTATCTCTTTGTTTACCTTCTTCTTCAATTTCTTGGAGCCTCTCATCATTTGTTGGATGATCTCCACTTTTTCATCAGTTTTCCCTGTTCTTTGTTCAATGTTCTCTGTTCTTTGTTCAATATTCTCTATTCTCTTTTCAATATTCTCTGATCTTGTTTGAATATTTTGAATTCCTTGCATAATCATCCACAGGGTCACTTTTCTTGTTCTTTTTCTTGCTTTAACATTGTCTGTATTGAATATGGTCCTCCAGATGGTTCTACACCACTTCTTTAGATCCTTATATTTTTGTTCATCGTACCAAAAATCATTGTTCTTTGCAATGGACTGGAATAGAACATAGTTCAGGCTTCATTTCAGGAGCAAATGGTTACTTTCTAGCTTCTTGATCCAATTAGAAATATCAGAAATCTTTCCATTCCTTTTCAGTTACCCTTGTGCCCAATGCCCAAAACTGAAATTTTGTCTCAAAAATGGCATAAATGTGTTTTTATGAAAACCTTTGCACCTATTTGCACATGGTTTATCTCAGTTATTACCTAAAATCTAGCATTGTGGTTACTGATCTGTAAGCCTTGGTGCTGAATTTATATATGTATTTTCTTAAATGTTTGTGTAAATGTCAGATATCTGCTGGATCCTTGATTCTGACATTTATGAGTAGAATGCAAATGTTTCGGGAAGGAAAAGGAACTCTCCTCATTTTGCACATTGTGAACGTTTAATCAAACTTGACCTAAGATAGTTGCTCAGATCTTTTTAAAGCATTCATTAAATTTATCAGCATTTGCAAAAAAAATTACATTAACTTTCCACTCTGATATTTTCCCCCTCCGGTCCCCTTCCTTCCCTTCTCTTCCTATTTGAGAAAGCTCTCAGGCTATTTGTTTGATGGGCAAAACCATCATCCCAGCCCCCACATCCTAAAAGATGAAAATTGCATATACAGATAATCATCTATTTAAGGTCACAACTGAACACAAAATCTCCATTGCTAAGAAGTACAATTGTTAGGTCAGTTTTGCTTCATTTTACAACCTTTCTTGCCATGGCTGTTAAAGGAATTACTGCAAATGCTAACATGGTTGTTAAGAGGCTTCTCCATTGACTTTGCTTGTCAGAAGGTCACAAAAGGTGATCACATGACTCCGGGACATTATTGCCAAAAATCTGATCTTTGATCATGTGACCACGGGGATACTGTAGAGGTGTGTAAGTGTGAAAAATGGTCATGTCACTTTTTTAAAATGCCATTGTAACTTCAAACGATCAGTAAACAAATGTTGTAAGTTGAGGACTACCTGCATAGGATTCTTGCTTTTAGGAGTTCGGTTCGGAGTCTTTTATGATCTTAAAATTCTTCTATTGTGTCAAAAAATATCTTTTAAAAGATCTGCATAGCAGCTAATGAGATGATAATTAATTTGTAACATATAAACTATTAATATCTAACATTTTATTTCACTGAATAATAAAAATGATACTATATAGCTACTGGTAAATTAATGAAAATGTACACAGAATCTAGGCTCATCATTATTTTTTTCATTCCAAAGCATTTCAAGCAGGGCTATTTTCATACACAAAAACATCCACCATGCATATTTGAACCCAGTGAAGCCTTAATATGATGCCATAATAACCAAATTTAACAGAAAAAAAGAACTAAATGAGAAGAAGGCAGGGAGAGGATCTGAGGTTGTATTATAGCTAAGAGATGGCTATGAATGAAAATGTCCATTTTACATCTTATTTTATATCTTATCTTTATTGCAACTCACTAGCTGACCTTAAACTTCCCCAAGTTCTCAGTTTTGCTCTTCCTATATGTAATAAAGCTCAAGGAGAATTGTTCCCAACCAGGTGGTTGGCAAAATAATGTCACAGTGTAGTGGTCATCATGTAAATGCTACCATTATGTTTTTGTGCCAACATATAGTGTCAAAACAGAAGTTGTAACATTGTTATGATAATGATGAAAATGTTTTGTCATTTGCACCCCTTGCTTCCTGCAGATACATACATAAAGCCATAATATATTTTACCTCACTTATTTCAAAATGTTAAACATTATCTCAGTTGCATCAGAGGCCTCTCCTTTTTATTGGAGTAGTCCCCTAAGTTTCTACTTCAAAATCACACCTTAATAACACTTCTGGATGAGAGATAATTCAATGGATTATATACTTGTGCCATTTTATTTCTTGTTAAAAATATGTTTGTTCTTCCTTTTTCAAGGAATAGCATTTCTTAGAGGGACACCTCAGTTTGAAAGTTTTCATTACTGTGCCAAAATTACAGATTAGTCTAATTTAAAGAAGTTACCTCAGTCACTCCTGGCTACACTCTGAAGAAGAGCAATGTCTCACTGCAGTTTGAAATGTAAAGGCTCATTACTCTTTACAATAATGAGAGGCAAACCTCATTTAGCAGCTCATTACTAGGATAAGTACAATAATATGACATATTTCAGTCTACTTTTAAAGTCCAAATATAATATGTCACAAGCCTAACATCAGTTATTGATTTAAGTTTTTTGCATTTATAAATATGAAATAGATATACTTGTTTAATTGTGGAAATTCAGGCAATGAATAGCTTGATCAAATGCAGTTCTAATCAGAAGGAAATTCTATTCTATTGACTTCTGGGGGAATTAATCTAAATACCTTTATATACGTTGAGTTTTGATTCTGTTTAGGAACTGTAAATCTACACTTAGGAATGTGACTCCAAAATAAAAACATTGGCATTATGGACTATGTGTATTGTAATTTCTTGTGAACCATATGGCTCATTGTCATTATTTTAATTAAATAGAGACTAGCCGTTAAGTGAATCTTCTATGGTTGGAAAATTATAATTGTGATTTAATGTAAACAAAAATTTCATAACTGTGAAACTAGAAAGTCATGCTTGGTGGTAAGATTCATGATTTCCAACATGATTAAAGTTATGGATCAAGAAATCAGTAATTATAAATGAATTGTTGAAAGATGCTGATAAACAGGTTATGTCAGTTCTTCCTGGCTGCTGCTAAATTAATTGCTTTCTAAAGACAGACAGATGTATCTGAAAATTATCACCCACTGAGTATAATTATATTTGGCAGCAATTCTGTAATTAAATGCAAGGCTTTTTAACTTATTTTACAAATTTGGAGAAAAAAAAAGACAAAACACCATTTCTTTTAAAATGAACATTTTATGGTCTTCCAAGTCTTAGTTACATTTTAAGTATTTACTTGATTGAATATTTTTCAATTCAAACAGGACAATTAACCACATAAATTTATCACTGCAAGTTTAGTATGCAGCATAGTGTTCATTTTAATGTATTAATGTATCTGGAATAAATAATAATAAAACAGAATATAAGAGAAGGAACTGGAGAAGATAACAAAACACAAAGATCTGCAAATAGAAATAGAACAACTATGGCAAAAGAAAGTAAAGGTTGAACCAATAAGAATAGATGCTTTGGGTGCAATCCCAAAAAAACTTTAGCACTACTTAAACACCATTGCCATTGATAAATTTATTATCAGTCAATTGCAAAGGCAGCTTTACTTGTGAAACAGCTTACATTCTGCAACGATACCTCTAACACCATCAAACATCAACATCTGTCTAGTCCAGGTTCTTGGGAAGGACTTAATCGGTGGATAAAAATGCCAAATCCAGTCTGAACATTTGGCTTATTGTGCAACAAACCAAAACAATACATTATATTTACATCTTATCTGACTCCCAATGACTCTGGGCAGTTTACAAAGTTTTAAAACATTTAAACAAAGAAATGACACACACACACACACACAAGCACATATGCAAACACACCAAGAAACAAAAGAAATAAAGATAACAAGGAAAAAAAAACAGATTGGAATCCACAAAGGCCCTTCAATCATCCTTGCCAAAGGCATGGGAAAAAACCATATCTCCAGGGCTCTTTACCCGCAGGATGGAAGAACATATTTTATATATTACTTTACATACTAATTATTGTACAAAACAATCATAATTATTCAAAGACATTTGGTTGGCTGAAATAAGCATCAAATGATAACTATCACCTACTTATATGTAGAAGAGTATATAACATCCAAAGTAGGCAGATTATTGGAATATTTGGCTTATGAAAAAGAAAACTATAAGAACTGTAAGTCACCTAACAGTTGGGTTGGAAAATATATAAATCAGAATAGACATTTTAATACTGTCTCTTTAAGGGAATGTTAAAATTGTTATTGGGTGTGGTTCTTCAAATGGCCATAAGATGGAGCTAGAAACCTGGGTTGTTCTGTTGTTGCTGAGAGTGTTGCTGTTCTTGGTCCCTGAATTTTTTCCCTATTAACTGTTATTGATCATGGTTATTCTTGGATTTGATGTGAGTCTATTACTGAACTGTTTTTGATACTGGACTTTGTTATTGGATTATCCCTGGACTGAAAACTGACTTCTTTAACCATGAATGACTTGGACTGTTTTGTTGAACTTTGCTTAACTGTTTTACTGGAAGTAAAACCTACATTTTACAATACAGTGTGGCTGCGTGCTGTGTGTGTTATTCTTCACCAATCTCACTACGTCTCCCTGTGTGCGCTCATTTTCCGAACAGGGAATTACCTCAATAAGAACCCTTCTCTGTTACTGTTATAAAAATATGGTATTTTTGATTCTATGTCATCCACTGAATTCAGTGGATTCAGGACTGAATCTAAATATTTCTTTATATAGCAGAATGAAACAGTGACATTTAATTGAAATCATCCTGGCTGAGTGTGGTCCCGGCAAGAAGTGAAACATGATACTAAAGCAAAGTATGCTTACTTCACACATCCTTATTTTTTTCAGTGCTATTTTTCTGTTGTTGTATCCAAATTGGTGGGGATCATAGGGGTAAATAACAGTGAAGAGGTATTATAATAATGTCAGTCGAATGCAATACTGTATAATTATAATTATAATTCAAATAAGGCCCTGATTAAATACATAAAATAGCTACAGCTATACTCTCCATCTCTTATTAGGCTAAAAGCTTTCATAATTAAAAAGCAGCAGAACTAAAGGTTAAATAATAAGATAATTGAAATTAAGGTATCCAATTTCTTATTCAAAAAAAATATGATAAATCCTATTTAGGTAGAAAAGGTTGATGTAATTCATAAAAGAAAGTGTAACTAAAAATAGGGAAGATAAACATAATTTAAAATAAATAATGATTAGTTTGCAATATTTTTGATGTCTTACTTTGCCAGTAAGTTTCCAGAATTGCACAAACTTTGTCCAATAATGAGATAATGAACATCTCCCCCATTTTCACCTCTTTGTTTCAAATGATGAGATGGTCTTCATGCTTATCAGCACAGTTATTTGCTATATGGGACCTAGCTGTACATGTAATTGGTTGTGGCTCAAATGACAGTGATCTCATATAGACAGTTGGATTTTGAAGAAGGAAGCTGTCATTCACCTGAAGCATTTATACAAAAGCATACTTGTCTATAATACACAAATATAAATAGTTATTAAAATGTCAAACAGGCTTTGAACATATAAAATTGTATAGCAAAGTGGGTGCAAAATGTTAGAGGAATAATCACAATGTAACATAGTAAAAGCTTTGGAAAAAAAATCAGTAATATTTAGTAGTTAACTAATTTGTAGAATTTGTAGTGATGGCAAAACTGACACTATATATCCATAATAAGTTTAAGCAAGGATGCCTCCCATATAAACATAGCCATTCCACAATAGGATAAATTTAGACATGGAATATAGTATGGTTTTTAAAAATGAAGATATGAAAATAATAAAAAATGAAATGAAACAATTTAAATATATACCAGCATTAATATTTAATGTATAGTGTAAACATCTGTGGTCAGCACTTGGGCAAATAAGCAGAAGGGAAGGCAACAATGTGCTCCCAGAAAGTTTCCCACAATTTTTCTATGAATGTTAGTAGTTACTTTTCTTTGTAATATTTAATTATTGCCATTCACTGTTTATGAAGGTAATATTATTTTACCTTAATATTTATGAAGGTAATTGCCATTACCTTATTTTCTTTATATTTTGTTATTCTAACATAAAAATATGTGAAAATGTCTGGGGGGGGGGGAGATTGTCACTCCATTTAGTTCTTTAGTCGGATTAAAGGAGCTGAATCTGTGTATTGCTTCACCCAACATGGGTTGAGCAGGCATGATTATCTCTGAAGAGAGACCACTTAACATGGCTATTAGAACACAACATCTAGAGACGTTGTATTCTGCTGATTCCTTTTTAGACTAGAAATTGAATCAAAACATGTTGTAAAGATAACTGAGGAAACTTTGAGTTTGTTCAAACATGTAGAACTTTGAATGAAAGGAAAAACAGTGCTATATGTCTTTTTCCTTGGCTTCTTGTAAATATCTTGCCTGCTTATGGAGCTAACCTTGAAATCTGGTGAAAAAAACATTGTGTAGTTTATTCAAATATGCATCAGAATTACTATTTGGTACATTGCAAGTCAGCATGAAATGTGAGAATAGAATGCTAAATAAATTGCTATATATTTATTTATTAACATCATTTATATACTGATTTTGGTAGAATACATTTTCCTTAAATGAACTGAAATTCATTAAAGTTTTTAGACATCTATGACAGGATTGATTCTATTTCTTTTAGCTGGTATTTAAACCATAATATTTGATTTTGAATTATTTATGTATTAATATCTCTTAACAAATTTTTCCTTCAACGATAACAGTGAAATATGTTTCCAATGTTCAGAAACATTGAAATTAAAGTTTTTCCTTAACACATAAGTCATGTTTCATACGTCATGTTTTACTGCTTGCTGCTCTGTTCCATTGTATCATTTCTCATTTTTATGGCAGTGGGTTAATTACAAAACATATCTGTAATAAAAAAGACTTGTCTTCTGTTGCTTTGTAAATAATTTATTTTAAAAAAAATAGGTTTCATTAAACAAAAAAAAAATCCCTTCACAAACATTTTTATTCAATCTTGGTCCTATTGTAAAGAAATATAATTCAATTGTATAGCAAATTGTGAATTTGTAGCTGCTGCAAAAAAAGAGAAAATTCAAAAAGATTTCATTTTTGGTTATATAAAATGCTTTAATGGGAAGGGAAAGGAAGACACACACACACACACACAGACACATCCTGCTTTTAGTTTATTCTATTTTTAACTCTTTTTCTGAGTTTTGAATAATATTGCTTTTCTAACAGAAGAGAAAGCATGTTTGATATCAATGGGTGTATGTATTTGTCTAAAAAGTTCATTCAAGGATTGAATTTTAATTAAAATCTTTGTCCTTAGAAATTGTGAGATGTAGTTCTGGAAATCATTCCAAACTTGGATAACATAAATAATCTCTCTCTCTCTCACACACACACCCACCCATCCCGCAATAGGAAAAAAACTGAAAAGCAGGATCACAAGAATGTCTAACATTTGACAAACATGATGAATGGACTGAAACATGAGCTGAGATTAATTCAGAAGGTGTAGAGGAGACATGCTCATAAAGTCTCCAAAAAATGAAGAGAACAATATTTTGAAACTTTTGCCATGGAGCTAGGATATGTTGATTGTTTCTAGGAAGCCATCAATGTTATGTGCAATGAGACATCTTTAATCTTGTTTTGAATCATGTTCATGTAAATTCAATGCTGATACTTTGTGGAAGTATTATTTTATAATACAACAAAGATTATCTTTCCTCATCTTGTTCAATTAAAAGATGTTAGGATTACCTATGAGTCCCCAATGTTTTCTTCCACAATGTTCCTCATTTATATTTATTATTTTTAGGTCTCATTGTCTGAAAATCGATTTTACTTCATTCAATTCTTGTATGAAGTTGTAAAATTAAAAAATGCATTTATATTATCAGCTACGATCTTCTGCTTAATAGAATTTACTTTCAAGATCTTGATGGGCATAAATAAATACTGTAAACATTCTTATTCATTTATTCAATTCATTCACTTGGTGGCTTTCCATTTATCATGTGACTCCTCCTCATAACTGCATGAACATGCTATCTTCCAGTACTAGAGTTGGAAAAAAATGTGGTGGCATTATCCTGATTGCTAAGCTCTATTTCTCCTGAAGATATTTACTATAGTCCCTGGCTTTATTTTTTTCCCTCTCATCGAGGAGGAGAAATCATACTCCTTTGATGAGGCAGACCTAGGGAAGGATGGGTAGCTTTAACTACATGTCAAGTTGTTCTATATCTATTTATGATTTGTTATCCCTCTGCCCATTTTGTTCCCCTTTCCTTAAATAGGACTAATCTTTTGTGTAATATTTTACCCTAAACACTGTTACAACAAGCAGAAATTTTATAATGAAAGTTGGCACTTTATAAGCTAGGAGAAAATTGGCAAGTATGTCTAAGAGACTTGGAAAATATCCTGGCACAAAAATTAGCTCCACCTAATGACCCTGTTGTCAACAATTTCTGACAATAATGGGGAGTTGAGAGAATAAAGAAACTGATTCCAAGATTGAGCTTCCCAACTAGAATCTCAATTATGAGCATTTATGAATTTTAGTTCTTTCCTACTGTATTACTATTCCCTATTGTAGCTTTGGAGTAAAACAGTGACAGACCTGGCAGTTCACTTATCATGACTAGTTGGCCTGCCTTGGTAAAGAAAAAAATTGAGCTTGGAAAAGTCTTCCAAGAATTTGGCTTCCTTTGTTTATATCAAGAAAAAAAAGCCATGAAACAAATCAAACACTTTGATTGGATATTCTCAAACTAAGAATCTTTTTTCCTCATTCACCTATAAAAATAAATCTATGAAAAAGAGAAAAATTAAGAAAGAAGTTTGAAGTTTAGAAGTTTATTGAATAGTCATAAGACCTTATCAGTAACATCACATAAATATATAACGAGACAAAATACAGATAAGTTAGATATATAAGAATACAGTAATAATAACATATGTGGAAAACAAGGGAGTCAAAAATCGGATAATAGAAATATATCAATATATCAACTTTAGCTTAATATTTTTATGGTCATTAAGAAACTTAACATATTTAAAAATTCTCAGGCTAAATGAAAATAAAATTTATCAAAGTGTTAATATTGCAGGACAATATACAAAATATATATTTTTATACAAAATTTTTTTAGTGAAATTATTTGATTACATTTATTGCTAAATTACTGGTATGCTTCCATATGATTGCATAATATTCTTCTTTAACTGGTTGAGTTTGGGATAGTCAGTCTCTTTCAGCCCTTGGAAGAAGACAATGGCAATCCAGTCCCAAAATATATTGCCACAAAATCTACATATATGTAGTCTATATAGTCTTCTGGTCTTGAGTTAAAACCACCAACTAACCAACCAACCAATACTGTACTTCATATCTTCAAGATTGATTATATAGATGCAGTTAAGTGTTGTAATCTTGGCCTAGAGTCTGCAGTTTCTGCAGTTTCTATTTTGATTTATGGGCAAGCTGGCAGTTCTGGATTAGAAACTCCCAACTATTGGATGGATGCAATATTTTATAGTTTTACAGAAAACATCATTTTCTTCATATTTCAGTTGTAAATGTGCCACACATTCTTTTTTGTATAACTGCTGAGAATTTGATAGACAACAGAATAACTTTGTCCTTGGACTCATTTGTTTCTATCCATACACACCCATTTGACTAGAATTTCCAAAGTATTTGTGTGCATATGGGGTTTTTTTTAAAAAGGGGGAGGGGTGAGAAGGGAATAAATTTAGTAAATTCAAAAGTTTACTGAGAAATGGTTCACAAGTTCATGAACAAACAGCCAGTTAAACTCAGCAACTTGAGAGTCAAACCATGTGTCTGTAGAGACATTCATCTACTTGCCACTCAGTGAAAAGGTTTCCAAAATCTTTAGACTGCCCTTTAGACTGTCTTCAGCAAGACCACATTCCTCCTTGCTGGATTGTGATTGATCTAAAAATGGTGAAATAAAATAATTCTTTTTACTATTGTCAAAAACCTAGATCAACAATACAACAGACCTCTACTAGAGTCCTCACAATTTCCAGTTTATTGAAGGAGTTCTTTTGCCCCCCCCAAAAATGAATGTAGAATAGAGCAGTATGAACAAGGATTCCTTGGCATCAATTAGGCAATCCTCATGGAGGGAATTTGAGAAGCATAATTTATCCTCATTACTTCTCTTAATCACATGCAACTATTACAATGCACCACTGTCAGCATCCACTGTTACTGAATTCTGTGAAATGGCTTATGGAGAAAAATTTTGCATTGCATTTGGAAAATACAGAATCTTCCTCTAAAGTCAAATCTATGTGATCTGCTGTTTGTTTGCATCACATACCTGCAACATGATGGAATCTATTTCTTGCTTTTAATATCTGAGAACTAGTGTAGCTGGGTACCTGTTTATATGTATTTGAATGTCTACAGCTCCTTCCATCCTTCCTTTCTTTCTTCCACCCTCTCTCCTTCCCTTTCTCAATGTGATGAAATTAATTTGTTGAGTAGATTTGTGCCTTACCAACCAGAAATGATTTAATAAAACTGATGAGCTAGGTTGCTTCCAAGGCTGCCAACATGTTGTCAGTTACATCTGCTTGAGTCTTAGAATCATATTACAACACAATAACAATATGAATCTTTGACTACAGACTCCACTTATGATGAATGTCCTTGAGTTGAAAATGAATGGCCTTTTCTTTGTTCTATTTAAAATAATTAGCCATGTATAGAAGTAGAACTTTGTTTTTCACATAGAAAATGAAATAAATGTACCTCTTTCCAAATTATCAGGATTTCACTTTTAAAATTGAAAAGCATGAAAAACAAGAAGATTAGTAGAACAATTTTTTAATTTCCTTTCAATATGAAATACACGATGTCATGTACAATATTGTAATGTACTTATAAATCTATTCCTGTTCTACAGTATTGTGATAAGAGATGAGTATTCATTGGAAATTAGGATTGGGTATCTCTGAATCTCTGAAGTGTGCAATTACATGTCATATAAACAAATGTGTTTTTTGAAACTTGAGTCTGCAATATGTGTATATAATGCAATTCTGCTTTAAAAAACAGGAAGTTATTGAAAGAAATGGTAACGTACACATGGAATATTGGACTGTACTATTTGACAAATGCTGCAAGATCTGTGATATTTTTGAGCTAGTTTATACAGTATGCTAAGCCATGTTTTGCTCAACCATGTTTTGTTGAAAGTAGTTGGTTAAGCTGAAACAACACATTATTCCATAATACAGTTTGTTGGGATCAGCATGCTGTGTGAACCTGTATGTTGCATTCAGAAATATTTATTCACAAGCTAGGGAACATTGGATTAAGGTTTATACTCACATAAATTGGAACTGAAAATGGCTTCTGAGGGATGTGTATAGAATTATACTGGGTAATATCCAATATCTTGTTTTGAAAACTTTTAATATGCTAACAGATTGGGTGCAATCTCTTCTCTTAGATTAATTGGTACGATTGTCAACCTCCTTGACTGAATAAAGATGGATTATTCACCTGACAAAAAATGGAGGGTGGGAGCAGATTAGGATGCTTAGAAAGGGTAGCTTTTTATTACACTCCTGTCTTTTTCCGTTAACATTTTTAAAGAGGTTCACTACTCAAGAGTGAGAAAACTAGGACTACATATAGTGAGAGGATGTATCATGGAAAAAACAGGGAAGAACTTGGGAAATTCAACTGAAATGTCTTCTCAGGTTCTTATCTGTGGTTGAGAGACTTTCTTAAAAGTACACACATCAGGAAGATTCCTAGATTTCTGCCTAAAGCAGTATTTCCTTAGGATTTATTGGATTGACTATAACATAATTGGAGGACAGCAATTTGGGAAAGGATGATCTAAAATGCCATCTCATCGCTAAATTTCCTGAAATCTAAGAATTATTTCTCAACCTCTTCTCAATCTTGTCCTCTCTACCCTTTTTAAAGCTAAAAAGATTTAAAAGGAAATATTGGATTTGCTTTAATTCAAATTGTGACTTGTAATTTATTTATTTGTATTTATATATTTGTATCCCACTTTACTTTTTTTATAAATAAGGCAGTGAACATAGCCGACACATCTTCATCCTATTTTTCCCACAGCAGCGCTGTGAAGTGAATTAGCTAAAATCTAATGATTGGCCCAAGGTCACAAAACACAATGGAATAAATAAAATTCCTTTGTAATGAATTTCCTTATTGAAATAAATCTTCTATATTTCTTTCCTTGTACTAGGAAAAAGAATATGCTACATTTGGAGATAATTACCAGTTGATATTTGTCAACTAATAAAACAGTTCAGTTTTCTACACTGTAGTCATGTACTGTATGCTCAACAGCAATTGAAAAAAAATTAAATGTTCAAATGTTGCATGTAGATAATGAAACTGCTCCTAGACTGTGAATAAATAATATTGTTATATTAGTAAAATTCATATTTGACATATTGATGTTTATATTAAATAATTGTCACAGCACATAAAGCTCTTGGCTTACTGCAGAGAATGTGCCATATTTATATCTATTTTAGACATTTATCACACTATTTTTATCATGATACTACAGCACAAGGAGTATGAATATTTTAGTTCTCATAATATTCTAAGTCATAACATCCTGAATTAGCTAAATGTACATTTGCAAAAGTTTTTGGCAGTCTGTTTCCAATCTTGTTAAAAATGTGTTTTACATATGCATTCTGTGTTATCAGTATGAAAATTGCTTATGATTTTACTTGCTGAAATATGTACTTCTGGAAATAAATACTGATAGATTATGAAAATCATAAAATAAATTTTGTACTGGATCAACTTATGTTCAAGCTACTGTTATCCCGAGATGATGGATAAATGTTAGATAGATAGATAGATAGATAGATAGATAGATAGATAGATAGATAGA
>BLBF01000053.1:2110406-2149776 GCA_015471245.1 Laticauda colubrina
AGATAGATAGATAGATAGATAGATAGATAGATAGATAGATAGATAGAAAGAACTGAAAAGATTTCACCTGGATGTTGGTAGATGATTATAACATTACAATTGATTGAAAACAGCCCAAAATAAAGAAAAAAATAGTCTCAGAATATTTTTAGCCCCTTTATGGAAAAGAGGGGAGATTTTGAGGACCAAGCATATATACAATATGCCCTGTGGGAAACTTTGCATATTAGAGTTACTAATTTGGAGGAGAGTGACTTCAGGGTGAATGAAGTATCAGATGGTGAGTGCTGTGGTAGAAAAGGCTCTCCTTCTTCATACCATTAGATGGCATTCCTTTGTGGATGGGACCAATAACATGCTCTTATTGCTAGGCTTGATGGAATAGGTAGATGTGATTTGGTAGGATGGTCCCTCAAATAACCCAATCCCCATAATGCATTGGACTTTATAAGTCATTACCAAACCTTGATTATGTTACATTTATAGCATATATTTATAGCTTTACACCTGTAAATAATTTGGGACAGCATGTTCAATTAAAATATATCCAATACAACATAAAACAGAAGATAATAAATCTGAGTCTAAAATAATAAATACCTGGGTAAATTATGTTTGATCTCTAAGTGATTATTTATGTGATATTGTTTTTCTAAAATATAAATACATTTTTCAATAATACTGGATGTATACTCTGGTGATTGAGAGCAGAGTATCATTAGACATTGTCATCCTCTTATCAATTGGTGAATACATAGGAAAGAGAAAATATACTGAATGTAAATCTCAAGAAAAGCAAATTTGATTTATGTGTTTTCATTCAGTTACAAGTAAGAAACCATTTGTTACTTGCACTTCCATTCAGATGTAAGTGTAATGTTACTTGCACTTATGTGCAGTTACAAAACACATTTTTAACACATACTGATAATTGAAAACTACTTTTTTCATATCTGAACTAAAGATACTCTCATGTTGGTCAACATCTTGCAGAGGAGTTGAGATAGAATGCTATTATCTTGCTGATAAAAATCTCCAATCAATAGGACTCTGTGTAATTTAGAAAGCACTTCTAAATTTCAGGAAAGTTTCAACCAAAGTTCACAAGTACTTCCTGTCAATTCAGTTGGTGAATTATTATAGAGCTATCATTCTAGATGTAGTTCTTTGTTCCCTTACCATTAAGAATGTTGTCAGAAGATAGAATTTCAGGGTCTTCAACAGAATTCCTAATCAGGATTCTCAGTTCAATTCTTTTTTTTATTCTAACTTGTGCAGTTCAAATTCTTACCTTACTCCATCCTCTTAATGTAGGACAATCCACTACAAACTCTTAGTTTAGACAGACACATATAATTTAAGCTTTCCTATTACCATGTCATTTCTGAAACAAAACTTATATTTATTTTCTTTCATAGTAGCACTATCTTCAAGAACAGTTTTCTATGTAAGTTCTATTTCTAACCTTGACATTTCTTTCCATGCAATCTTTCTATTGTTTAAAGTTATCTGTTATCCAACAAAGACCACTGTAGTCCTTAAAAGCTTTTAATGTCCATCCTATTTAATCTGCCAGAAGGGAAGAAATTAATATACATAGAAATAATAATCATAATAAATTTAATAATATAAATTTCTTTTATAATATACACTTTTTCAATAAGCAACCTAGACTGAAATAAAAATGTGACCACACTTTATTATTCCTAGGAAGTTATTTTCTGTGTGGGCAATAGTAGATTTTACTCTTTAGATTTTACATAAATTGAAGTTCCAATTCCTAGGTTTTCCATTTTGTCTTTGTGTTTTATCCAGGAGAAAAGCAGACATACTAAGATGTCCTTGATCACTCTTTCTTTCAACAGAAGAAAGTTATTATCCGACAGATTATTTTACATCTGGAGTACAGCCTTTGCTTTGCTTGTACAAATTTGCTTTGCTCTAAGCTACTTTTACAAGAATAAACATCACTATCCAATTACAATACATAAAATAATATACAATTATGTTGAAATGTAATATAGAGAATATGTAATATAGAGTAAACAAGGCCCATTATTTGTTTATATAATCCATTATAGTGAGCATCTGTATCATCAGAAATTTTAAAGATGAAAGTACAAGAAGAACAAGAATTTTTTTTCAAAATTGTCATTCATGTTCAATTTAGCAAATAAACTCAAATTCTTCATTATTCAGAGTTTTTGACATGCATGGCAATCGCTCTTACAGTCCCTTCCAATAGGAGTCTATATCACATGGATATTTGAAATGACCCTTTGAAGCTTTGTTTTTTAGTTTGTCATAAAATTACAGAAGAAGAAGACATATACAAGAATGAATCAATGTACACACACAAGGATAGATTTCTAGCAAAGATTAGGAGATGCAGTAGAAATTCTGAAATGGCTATTTCCTTTGTGTTCTAACTTAGATGCTTTTTAAATTGTATATATAGAAAATATGGGATCCAATTTTAAAGCTTAGTTCCCATATACTATTAAATTTAGATATAGTGTTTTGAAATATGAGGTTTTAAATTTTGATACCATTCATTCCATAAATACAATCTTCGTGAAACCCACTATGAATTTGCAAACCAAGGCATTTAAAATCATTAGAGTGATAATTTGCATCAACATGTATATGACACTTAGCTCCAGCTCTTTGCTGTTTTACTTTGGGGCAGCTGTAGAATTAATAAATAAATTGAAATTAAATTCAGTGACAAGGCAGAGGAATGTCTGGTTAGGAAGCCCAATGATGCAGGAATAATTTGTTCTAGAGAATTCCACTGAAAAATCTTATTCATGGTTTGAAGATTCTCCAGCTGGATACTTCAGTTGCAATTATGCAGGAGTACTTACTCTCAGTTGAATTCCTACCCCTGTGTGACCCTCCAGAAAGCAGCCAGTGGGAAACAGACTCATCATGTGGAATCATATTGTTGTGATTTGTTAAAGTGTGACTATTTGCCAGTCTCTTTTATTTTCATTTATTTAAAAAATAACATTAGAAAATCGGAAGGTTGAAGAGAAAGCATGTAGATGATTGAACATCTTCCTTCTTATTATTATCATTACATTTTTTTTCAGCAACAAAATTATGCAGAAAACTCCAGGTTATTCTTCTAGACATGATAAGACCATGATTTAAGTGAATTTGAAAAGATCAGTTTGCATGTGGTTAGCCAGATCATTTGGTTTTATAGATAGAAGGTGTGTAATGGGGTGGAATGCTACTTATGTCCTTCATAGTTGAAGAAATCTAACATAAATCATTTAAAATGACATATCAGATTAATAAGCCCAGTAGCAAAAATTATCTAATTCCATTATTTAAATTTTATCTCGTATTCTTGCTATAAAATTCTAAACATTGTCATAACCAACCATAATGATGGTCATAGCATACTTTGAATGGATGAGCACCAGGAGTGGGATTCTACTGGTTCTATCTGGTTCTATAGAACCCCTTGTTAATTTTCTAAGCAGTTCCGTTTTTCCAGCCTTATTATATTCTTGGCAGACAGCCTAGACTTGCTGTCTCTGGAGCTTGAAAGGCTTGGCTTTCTTAAAGAGGAAGAGTTTTTATACTGCTGTTAGAAGGAAATACTTCCCTGGACAATCAGCACTTTGAAGAAATCATTGAATAATGAAGCAAAGCTTTTAGTGACAGGGAACCAAGATGAGTGACATTCACCAAGGCTTCTTGGCTAGCTAGAAGGAATGACATTCAAACGTGAGTTTACATACCCTTTCTGAGTAAAAAAGGGTACTTTCTGAGTACCCTTTCTTTTTTTGGTCTAAAACTGTTTTTTGGTGAAGATTAATTCTGTGCTTGGTGTTTATTGACAGGATAATTTCAGCTTCAACAAGCAACAGCTATTGTTGTGATTTAATTATTTGTATTGTGTTTGAATTTTTTCTTGCCTCATGGTTTCTTTTTCTATTTGGAGAGGAGGGGTCTTCCTTCACTGCTTTAATACTATCTGGCACTATCCTTTTGGGGTATACTTCTAAGAGGCAGGATGCAAGCTTGGCATTGATTTTTTTTACTGCCTTTTGGGTGGGCATGTGACTTTTCCTGAAATCTGGATGATTTCCTTAGGATATCTTGTGAGGTGAGTGAGACCAGCTGGTATTTTTAAATGGTGCAAATGGATCTAACGATTGCTTTTCCTGGGTCTGCTTTTTCTGGAGAGCTTAAATGACCTCTCTGCTAAAGGGTTTCACTTTATGATCGAGAGTTGGTTCTTTGATAGTTATCTCTGCATTTTAACTATTTTCATCCCTCAAGGTGCTCTGGCACCTGCCTGGTTTGTAACTCTGGCTTGCAGGAATTTTTAATCTAATGATTAGTATTTAGGGCAGCTTTTTGCAAGCAAAGAAACTTTTTGTATTTTTGTACAGGTAATCCTTGACTTATCACAGTTCATTTAGTGACCATTCAAAGTTACAATGGCACTGAAAAAAGTGGCATAACCATTTTTCACACTTATGACCATTGAAGCATAACACTGTTGTTCTTGGTTCTGATCTGGTTCAATAGCTTGTGATCCAATGTAAGAAGGATGTTGAGCAACAAAGAGTGAAAGGGTGCAGAAGTATTCATCCAGAATTGAAAGTTGGGCTCCTGGGGAGAAGGAGCATCTTTGGGACTGAAACTCATGTATTGTAGATACAATAAGAAGCATCAGTTGGGTCTAAGAAGGGTCACCAATTTGAAACATTAAAGGCTGCATGATTCTGTAGCCCTCAATAGGGTGGTTTCTTCCTTCCTTCCTTCCTGCTATTGCCTTTCTCCTGGGCTGTTCATATTCTATGATACTGTAGAACTGGAGTTGCTCTGAGCATTGTCTTGTTTCTAAGCTGCCTCATTTGTTTCTGTTGCTTGCATGTATTTTTTTTTTAAAGATCCTGCACAAAGATTAAAAAGCACAGTCCCTGCCTGCAGGCTTATTTTCTGAGAGGCAGAGTACAATACAACAGGTCCAAACTGGGAGAATCCCACCACTGGGTATTTGTGTATGTGTGTGTTTCAGGTGGGCTTCCTCACTTTAGAAGGAGAGAGGGAAGGAGGAAGGGACAGAGAGAAAGAGAGAAAGAGGGAGAGAGGGAGGGGGAGAGAGAAAGAAAGTGAGAGAAAGAGAGAAGGAAGACGCAAGAAAGAAAAGAAAGGAAAATATATGGACATACGGATGGATAGACAAATGCATGGAGGGAGGGAGGGAGAGAGAAAAAAGGAGAGGAAGGAAGGACATAAACCCTGGCTTCAGAAGACTTTGAAGCACCACAATAATGTAGGACTGGCCTGCAAGAGATCTCGGAGATCATTGACTCTATGAGGTGGAAGCAGATAAAAAAACCACCAAAAGATTCGTTGATCCAAGGAAAACAAGGTTTTATTCACGTGTCTGCAGGGACGGGTTCCCTCAGACATTGAAGGAACACAGAGCAAAACTGGAACACTTTCTTATTTAGCAGAGCTACTGAGTTTGAGACATACTTCCTTAATTTAATTCAATGGGCCATCCAACATGACTTCGGTTCTGCTCACAACTCCAATCCCCTGCTTCAGCAGGAGATCCTTACAAAATCAAAGAATAGCAGGGTTAGAAGTGTGTGTATGTGTGTGTGTGTGTGTGTGTGTGTGTCTGTCAAACACCCAAAACAGGCCAAATAGCTCTGTGGAGGTCAGTTGTAAATTAGAACACTTGCTAGCAACTGGCCATTAAGTGAGGACCTGGACTTAAGCAAGGACTACTTACATTTGGTTTGCCAGTCACATGGCTACCTGCCTGGGCCTCGCCCTGCCCTCTTCATGTCTCCCCAGGCCTTGGAAACTGGTAAAAAATCACTTGCTAAAGCCCATGTCACACTGCACCAACGGATGCAAAGAGGATGTAAAACGGACAAAAAAGCTTGCCATCCGTTGGTTAACACGATGTATCCGTTCTGTACTCACTGCCTCCGTTTTGCTTCCTCTCTATCCGTCCAGCATCCGTTTATGGACGTTTCATCCGCTCAGAAAGTTTTGAGCTGCTCAAAACTTTTGCGCGGAAAATGTATCCAATTTGTCCGTTCTGCATCCGCTACGCATCCGCTAGGCAATCGTTCTGCATCCATTACGCATCCGCTATATCCGCTAGGCATCCGTTCCGCATCCGCGCAACTTGCATCCGCTCGGACGCAGGGAGGAAGCAGAACGGATGCAGAACGGATGCAGAACGGATGCCTAGCGGATGCAGCATGGAAACAAAGCATTTAAAATGGAAAAAACCTTCGCAGATGGGACCTATCTCGGATATTAAGGATGCCTAGAGGATGCAAAGGAACACCTATACTGCCTATAAAAAGGGGGAGCAACTCACCTGCATCTCACTTTCAGAACAGCAGCCCAGCTGTGCAGACCTCTGCAGCCTTCATCTGACTCTTCCTCTTCCACAGCATCCAGTCATGTCCACCGTGGATCGTAACAAAGTCCTTTTGGCAGCCACCATCCTTCTGCAACAGTGCGAAGCCATCTACAGGCTCTGTGAACTCTACTACGGGAAGAAAGAAGGCGGCCAAGAAGCATCTGGGTACGAAGATGGTTCGCCAGAAGAACAGAGGACGGACTGTACAACAAGCTGATGGTGGAGCTCAGGAACGAAGACACATTCAGGGCGTTCCAGAACTTCATGAGGATGCCTCCAGCCATGTTTGATGAACTTGTGCAGCGGCTGACACCCAAGCAGAGCACCAACTTCCACCCCAGCCTGGACCCTGGGCTCAAGGTGGCACTCACTCTGCACCACCTGGCCTCAGGAACCACCTACAGGAGCATGCAGTACGGCTGGAGGGTGCCACACAACACTATCAGCATTGTGGTCAGAGAAGTGGTGCAGGCCATCATCGAAGAATACCTGGAGGAGCTCCTCCAGTGCCCCTCCACTGAAGAAGGCTGGAAGAAAGTTGCAGAGCAGTGGTATCAGAGGTGGAACTTCCCACACACCGTTGGAGCCATCGATGGCAAGCACATGGCCTGCAAAGCACCACCCAAGTCGGGGTCCACTTATCACAACTACAAGGGCTTCTTCAGCATCATCCTCTTCGCCATGGTCGATGCTGACTACAAGTTCATGTACATCGATACTTCAGGCAACGGCTCATCTTCAGATGCCCAGGTATACAATGCAAGTGACCTCAAGGGTAGGCTGGAACGCAACCTCATCCTGGGCTTCCCAGATCCAGAACCCCTGCCCAACAACACGCAAGATGTGCTCTACTTCATTGTGGGGGATGACACCTTCTCCCTCACAACCTACCTCATGAAGCCCTACACCTCCAAATACCTCACCCGTGAAGAGAGGATCTTCAACTACAGGCTGTCCAGGGCAAGGCGGGTGGTGGAGAACGCCTTTGGCATCCAGGCCAACAGGTTCCAGGTACTACTCACCACCATACAGCATTGCCCAGAGACCGTGAGGAGGATCGTGGAAGCTTGCTGCATCCTGCACAATCTCATGCGCACCCGCTACCCAGTCTTGCAGAACAGGCTCGTGGACCTCCAACAAGGCAATGGGGACATGGAGCCTGGGGAATGGAGGCAAGGGCGAAACCTGATAGACACTGAGGTTGTGCAAGGCCCCAACAGAGCCTCACGTGAAGGGAAGAAGCAGTGCAACCTCCTGAAACACTGGTGCAACTCCCCAGCTGGAGCGGTGGAATGGCAAGACAGGATGGTAGATGATTAATGGATGCTTCCTTCAGCCTGTCTCATCACATGGATGAGATTGGGCCATGTATATTGGGTGGGCCTACAATGAACAGGGCATTTAATAAAGAGTTGTGTTTATGTTGACATGTGTGGATCAATGTAATTGACAATGTAACAATGTAAATTGTTATTGATAATAAAGGGCCAAAGGTGTGGCACCTGGGAGGGTGGACCATCCAGTCCCACTATGCTTGCACTGGAGGTTTATCTATCCCACAGCTATTACCCATCCCAAAGGTATCCCTGCCCATCCCACTGCTATCCCTACCCATCCCAAAGGTATCCCTGCCCATTCCACTGCTATCTTAACCCATCCCACAAGCATGCAAAGGCTTAAACAATTTCTAAAAGTTTCCACCAAGTCTTTATTAAAAAAAGAAATGAAGCAAGTGTGTGAATCAAAAATAGACTTTATTAACAAGAAGCTATAAAACAAAAATGAGTCTCTGGCACTCCTCTTGGTCGCTCAGTCTCAGGGGTGAAGGGTCCAGGTGCTGTGGAGGTGGCTGGTGCTGGAGTGCTGGTCATCAGCTCCTCCAGAAGCAGAAGCAGCAGAAGCCCCAGCCCCAGAAGAGCGAGCCCATGCTGCAGAAGTCCCAGCAGAACCAGAGTGAGGCCAGGGGGCGGGATGGTAGCCCTGTCCCTCTTGCAAGGGCTGGCAGCAGATGGCTGAGGCTTGCTGTGCTTCCGCATGATTGTGGGGTTGCTGGCTGGCAGAGAGGCTGGTAGGAACCAAGACTGGCAGGAAGGCTGGCAGGGAGGCAGGCACCAAGGCTGGCAGGAAGGCTGGCAGGCAGGCAGGCACCAAGGCTGGCAGGCAGGCACCAAGGCTGGCAGGAAGGCTGGCAGGAAGGCTTGCAGGAAGGCTGGCAGGAAGGCTTGCAGGGAGGATAGCAGCAAGGCTGGCAGGCAGGCTGGCAGGCAGGCAGGCACCAAGGCTTGCAGGAAGGCTTGCACCAAGGCTGGCAGGAAGGCTGGCAGGGAGGCTGGAAGCAATGCTGGCAGCAATGCTGGCAGCAAGGCTTGCAGGCAGACATGCAGGCAGGTCAGGCAAGGCAGTCAATCCGTCCGGCAGCAGGTCTTTCCTCTGAATGGCGACCTGCTTCCAAGCTGCTTCCGTTATATCCATGGGGCTGATGCAATGCATCCTCCCCGCATGCGCAATTAACGCTCAGCATCTGCTTGGCTTCCGCTGTGCATCTGCTGTGCATCCGCTGTGCATCCGCTGTGCATCCGCTGTGCATCCGCTTCATCCATTTGGCGTCCATTCTGCATCCGCTGTATCCGTTCCGTGTCCGCTTTGCTGAGGTCCCCCTAGTGGATGCGCCATCCGCTCTCATCCGCTTCCATCCACTGGGCTTCCGTTCCGCATCCGCTTTCCATCCGCCCTGCGTCCTCCCCGCGTCCGTTCTTTTCCGTGTTATCCGCTCCGGTTATGCAAATTTTTGCCCCTTCTGAGAGTGGATAACAATGGATGGAACATTTTTCTTGTCCGTTGTTAACGTTTTGCATCCGTTGGGCAGTGTGACAGGGCCTTAAGCAACTGGCCATTAAGCGAGGACCACTTACATTTGGTTTGCCAGTCACATGGCCACCTGTCCGGGCCTTGCCCAGGTCACTCCCACAAATTAGGCCATGCCCACAGAACCAGTTGTTAAGAAATTTGAATCCCACCCCTGATGAGCACTATTCTTTTCTGTTTTTAAAAATTAGTATTGCAAAACTGTTTTCCAGAACCAATTAGCAGATCTGGGTTGCAAAAATTGAGATAGCCACTAGAGGGCAGCAACAAGGTAAATATGTTTTTTTTTGTTGCTGTATAGCCTTCAACCCAGCATAGCCATTTCTAAGAATTCAGCCCATAGAATTTTGCCAGATTATATAATTTGTTTACAATATAGCACAATATATTGTATATTTGGTATGCTGCATAGAATGCCAGAACATTTCTGAATGCAGTTCAAGATAATATACTAAAATAAAGTATACTATGGTACAAAAACTGAAAATACATGCATTTTACACATACAGAAATACATAGAGGAACAATTCCTCTCATTTTTCTACAGAGTAATATTATTTATTTTCAAACCTCTTATATTTTAATTGATTGGATTATAGTTGCTTTAATTTGTATTGTAAAATATTTCTGAATATCATGTTTTGCAGAAAGAAAATAGCACACGTGTATAAATTAATAATGCCTACCACATTTAGTACTTTCAGAGATAGCTGTGGTTTTTTTTTCATGTATTCATTTTGTTATCCAGGCTATAAATTAACTTTTTAATCTAATAAAGTGTGAATTTGTACACTTTTTTTATTGTTAAGTTATTTGATTTGTTTTGTTTGATATAGTTATTAGTTTCTATCAAGAGTAAATTACTCTGGAAATGTAAATAATGAGGGGACAATCTCATTCATCCTGGAAATAACCAAGCAAAAGTGATGCCATGTGTTCTGGTGTAACACTTAGCTTTATTTTCATCTTAAGTCCACAAAAAGTTTTAACAATAATTCAGCTTTGCTAACTTTAAATGTCAGTGAAGTGCATTAGTCAATATTTGGGAAAGAATGGCAATACAGGTTCTTTAAGTCTTATTGAATAAATCACAACTAATGTTTATGGAGATTCTCAGCCAGCCAGGTCACAGTAGTCTCAATGGTGCTCTATCAAAAGGCAACTGAGTTTTCTTGATTTTTGCTTGAAGACATTTCACTTCTCATTCAAGAAGCTTCTTCAGTTCTAAGTAATCTTACGGACTATGACAGTTAGGTTCCCACAATATGCAAGCAAACCACAATATAAAATAGTGTGCTCTGTGAACCTTGTCATGCCTCATTTTGAGTTTCCTCTTACAAAACTGAATAACAGCATTATCAGACCACTTTGTTTAAGAATTATGTTTCCTTAGAGCCCTTCTTGAGGTCCAGGAATGGCATAAACTGATATGTGACAAATTTACAAAGGTAGCCTCATTCAAAATCAGATCATTATCTGAAATTATCTGATGGATTGATACTTTTCATTGTACAAATAAAATCCATTAAAATATAATCCCCAAGATTATTTCAACCTCCTTCTACACACATTTTCTTTACTGAGCCACTGATTTAACTGAGCTATGAACAAATGAAAAAAACAACAATGATTCTAAGAACCAAACTATCATCATTATCATAAAAAACATACCAGGCTCTGCAAATAATTAGGTGCAGACCTGAAGTCAAAGGTCTCAAGGGTTTTTTTTTTGAAAGAGAGGAAGAGGATGCCTTTCATATCTCTGGAGAAGATACTTTTCCAGAGGGTATGCACCACAATAAGAAAAGGCACATTTCTTCCAGTTCTATAGATAATAATATTTAATAGAAGGGACCAGGAGCATAATCATTCTGTGACTAGGTATTAGGTGGGCAAAATATTTTTTTGATAAATAAGTTAAGTGGTCCCTTAGATCTCCAGATCCTATGCCCTGATGGGCTTTACAGGTAATAACTAGTATTTTGAGTGCCAATTAATGCAGCTGTGATGACATGAGCATACAGAGAAATGCTCATTACTGCTTATACCACTGCATTTTGTGTCAACCGTGTTATGTATATGTACATAACATAGTTGGGTTGACGACATATAAACTACAAATATATATGTTTGTAGCTTTAAGGAAAAATACTGTAATGTATTATGCTGTGTTCTGATTGGTTAATTATGCTACAAGTACTCATAAGAGGGAGCTATAGATCATAGTTTAATTTGTTTTTCTTTCTCTTTTTCACTGATGGTCTCTCTTAATGCTGATACTGGCTTACTACGGACCGATAATGACTAACCCTGTTTACTTTGATATTCTGTTGATATCAAAGGTTATCTGTTGTATTATGATTTGATATTTGTCTTCTGTAAAATACGTGAAACCGGTAAGAAGACTTTATAACTGGATTTTTTGGGACTGATAAAAAACATGTATGACATGAACCGTTTATTGGACTGTGCTCTTTCTTCAAGTAAGCATTAACACAACTTGTCTAACTCTGTGTGGCTGTATATTTATTCATAACTGTTCTCATAAACCATTTCCGTGTGCATATCCTTTTTATACAAGGGTTACTCTGTACATATCCTACAAACTGTAATGTATGGACAGTCTTTAACAACAACCCCATGTACACAGCCTTGCAATCCTCTAATTGTGAAGTGAATAAGGTATGAGGAACTATTCTAGGGGCCTCCCAGTTAAGAAAAGTGTGAATTGGTGCATAAAATAAAATTGTACAAAGGCTACCACCTGTTTTTCAAGCTATAGTGGTGAGTCCAGAAAGGCGCCCAAGTTGTATTGGAGTCTTGAATGGGGAAGTTCTACCCCAAAGATAATATCCTCGATTCTGGAGATTGACAACTTAGTGCTGTCAGAATTGAGGTTAATTCTGGCTGTATCTAGATCTGAACAACCTCCAGACACTGACTCAGCTTGAGGATAAAAGGCGCAGGTTATCTAAGATGGAGTTTCTGTTTGGCCTAGAAGATACAAAGTAATTTTATTTTTCCTGATATTATTAGTTGTATGCCAGCCACCTAGAAATATTATATAAAATGGGTGGCCATATGCAAGTACTCCTCAACTTATAATCATAGCTGAGCATTATGATCATAAACCATTGCAGTTCTAAGTGAAGGCATCATGTGACCAAATTCGAAGTAATGACTTTTTTATGATGGTCATTAAGTGAGTACCATAGTTGTTAAGCAAATGCATTTTCCCCAATGGACTTTTTTTTTTTTTTTTGCCAGAAACTGAAATTAGTGCTGGAAACCAGCAAAAAAAACCTTGTAAATCATGGTCATCTGACTGAAGGACATGCAAATGGCCATAAAGGTGAGTCAGCTGCCAAGTGCCCAAAAAGGGATTATGTGGCTTGGATATATATGTGGGTATGTGGCTGTCATAACTCTGAAAGCAATTGCAAGTAGTCCTACCAGTAGTAAGGGCTGTCATAAATTCAAAAAGTCATTAGTGGGTTAGTCACAAATTGAAGACTACCTGTGCAATCTGTAAATAAATACATAAAGCTAGAAATCCTAAATCATGAAATTGAAGAAATAGGTAAAATACTGGGATGGACAGGATGCATATAGAGACAATGCAGCATCTGAATATTATGTCTTGGTAGAACCCTAGAAGCTTCTGCTTCCATTTGATTATGCTTGCCAAGTCTTCCTTGCAGTCTATGATTTGACTTCAATTTTGTTTTCCCGAAAGTGCCTACAGAGTCCTTTGAGATTTGCAGTATTTCTAGTTTTTAAATTCTACCCGATAGAATCGTGATATAATTATATCCTGATAATAGTCTCTGTTCACACATAGATTCTGTTTCCAAATATTGGATACAAAACTGTCATTTATATCCTGTAAAACCTGGAAGGCCTGAAAATAGCTTGATTCAAGAAAGAAAGTTCAAGAGGATGAAGATGCCTGACTATTTTCCAGACTGTAAAGAAATCTTTCTGAGGTTAGAAATGTAATAACATAGTTAAGGTATTGGACTTCACTCAATATTGGAACTCACTGAATGACTTTAGACTGGCAATACTCTTCACGTATCCCATGGGACATCTCATGGGACATAATTATATGAATAAGATTAGCAGAATTTCTCTCCCCCTCAAAAAAATTCCTTAAATTCTTAGAGAATAAGTGGAAAATGAAGTTAATGACTGAAAACATAATCTTAAAATGATAGAGACTTCCATCTTGAGTTTATCACATGTCTAATGGAAGATCTACTTTGAATATTAGAAGAATGAGGAAAGCTTAATCCTAAAATTGTTCTCCTCCTTTTATTTTTGGCCCATGAAATGTTTAGATCTTTGGAAATAAGTGTACTTTATTTCAAAGATTTTTTGTGCAAACAGAGCACATCCCCTTGAAACATTAAGGCAGGTATAACCTGTAGGACAGGGGTGTCAAATTCAATTTCATTGAGGGCCACATCAGGATTGTGTTTGACCTTGGGAGAGGATTAGGGGTGCATGGCCAGGGTGTGGGAGGGCAGCTCAATGTCACTCATTAAAGCCACAACGGTCTTTCCAGACTCTGTTTTCAGTTGCAATGGCCTCCTGCAGCCCTCTGCCAGCGAAAATGGAGCTCGAGATGGCCATTCTGTTTTCACTGGTAGAGGGTTGCAGGAGACCATCACAGCTTAAAATGGAGTCCAAGAAGGCCACACACAGTCCTCCTGAACTCTCTTTTTGCTAGCAAAGGCACTGCGGGACAGTCTTTCACTGTTTTCAGGGCAGGTCTGTGGGCCTCATCTAAGTACCCTGTGGGCCAGATCCAGTCCACAGGGCTTAAGTTTGACACCTTGCTGAAGAAAGTTTAGGTACTTGCTAATATTGTGTTTTGATATCCGAACACAACAAATGTTGTGTTCAGATATCTGTGTGTGCACTTATTATAAACTAGATTTCTACTGTCCTTGCCAGTAAAGCAAAGTGGCTGTTTATACACAGAAATGCTTGTAGGCAGCCAAGCACAGCCCTTGAAGTAGTTATACTGTGCAATCCTTCCATATTTTTAAGACTTTGTACAATCGTACTAATATTGTCTCAGTTATGTTTCCTGTGGTTGATTAGCAATTTTTGTATATATATTTTATTAATTCAAACTGCTGACATTTGGCAAAATGCAGATGTTAATATTTAATCTGTTTTCAAGTTCAGGTCGAGAGTTGTCATATACAACTTGAAAAGTTCATTGAAAAATGTCTACAGAAAAGCAATTTCTCATCTATAAATTATACAGTAATGCCAGAGCACTTGAGACCAAATATAATGAGCCAGTTGACCACTGCACTGGTTGCATTCCTTAGTACTTTTGTGTTTTACACTATTTTACCACAGGAATTCAGATAAATTCATATTTTTAAATCCAAACTGCAAATCTTGTTATGTCATTGTTCCCAAATAGATTTGGATTCTGACATTTTATGGGCCATTGACTGAGACTGATGGAGCAGCATGCTTAAATTAGAAATAAAATTGGCATCAGCTAACAGGAAATGTTTTATACATAGCTTAATTCCTCTGATTGATACAGGTCTGAAATATAATTTTTATAATTAGTTTAGGAGAGCAAGGTACAAAATAATTCAAAAAACAGAAGATCTAACTTGCTACAGAGACTGAATTTCATCCTGGCCAACCATAGATTATCTTAGCTAATTACAGATTTCAAAGGCTAATATAATCATAAAAACTATATCAAGCATACTGTACATGCATCAATTTGGTGAGTCAATTTATTTCATTAGATTAAAAATGCAGCCCTATGCACCTAATTTGGTAGGAGTCCAAACTGAAATTAATGGGATTTACTTGTAACTAAATACTGGGGAGTATGGGCCTCACAAACAGTCTATGCCTGTATGCAATCTGCTTTGACATATTGTTCATATACATCAATAAGCTGATATCTTGCTTTTCACTCAAGTACAAGTAGCTTAGGAAATAGCAATGATGCTTCAAAATAGTGAGCAACAGAATATAAGAATACGATGATGAAACAAGCAAAGCTACAATAGGATAAGGACCAGATATACACCAGGACAGTGGTGGCATTCAATATTTTTTACTACTGGTTCTGTTGGCTTGGCTTGGTGGGCGTAGCAGAGAAAGGATACTCTAAAATCTCCAGTCAGAAGTGGTATTTGCCAGATCTCTGAACTACTCAAAATTTCCACTACTGGTTTTCCAGAACTGATCAGAACCTGCTAAATACCACCTCTGCAGCAGGAGCCAGGAAAACTCTTTACACAGTGGCAAATTATTTTTTGTGCAACTTATTTCAATTTGTAATCCTGATAGCATATTTTTGCACTAGATGACATTTCTAGTTAATATGTCAGACAGTGCTGTTGTAAGGACTATAGTGATTTAATCTACATCGGACCAAGTCATGAATAAATGTCAGCAACCTGTTCCTAATGACAGAAGATACTTTTTGTTTTTCCTAAGAATTGATACGGAAAGAAAGAGCTATCATAATTGCATAATATATTTGATTCCAAAGAGTATGCTACATTCACATTTTGATATTTAATTATTGTCATGGTTCTGAGTAATGCTCCCAACCAGTTCAAGACTCTGAGGCTTTCTCAAATACCCAGTTTATTGGATACATCATATCAGCATGGTCAAATGTGAAACCAACACTGAATAATTCCCACGTTTTTGGTATAATTAAAGAATAGATGCTGTCCAATCCTCTTGTGTCATGGGTCACATTAGCCAACTCAGCACTCCCTCCTGCCGTTGCTAGGACACATCGATCTGGCCTTGGTTCTCAGGAGCCTTATTGTTGTTGTCTGGCACATTGGAGGAAAAACATCCTACATTTCATAAGTTCCCCCTCCCCCCAAGTATGGCAACTAAGAAATGATAGCAAGAAAAATATGGCTTCAGCTAGAGTTGTTTCGACAGTTGACAATTATATTGTTTGTAAAATTAATAATTTGTATCTGTCATGGCTTAGAGGCTAAGAAGGAAGCATAGAATTGAATGTTTGATAGTTATAATAATCTAGTTCTTAAAAATCTGTTCTTGCAGAAAAGTGATTGCATAAGAAAATGTATTAATAGCATACAATAATGATTCCTAAATGACAAAAAAAATCTGATTTACAGTTCAGAAAAATAAGCAGTGGATTTAGAACAGGAAAAAGGCTTACCAAGTTATCTATGCATTTCTCTTTTTTCTTAGAGATAGAAAAGGATTCTTCCTTAACTTACTCTTGATAAGTATCTTGGACGTTTGTTCTTTCAAAATAATTGCATAATGTGATTTGTAAAAGTATATATTAACATACACTTACCTAAATTCTAACATTTGTGTGTCTGTGTCTATTTTTGTTTTTTCTATCTCACTCTGATTTTCAGATGATAATAACAGTTTAAAAGGTTAAAGGGAGAAAAATCACAGTTTCATGGAAAACTGTGTTAAAGGAAGCCACTTTAGAGGCCTAGCTTGCACTTGGCTATTCAAGGAAGGTACAGTAGGTCTGGTCTCAAAGGAGGATGGTTTTTATCACAGAACTGCAAGTATTTGAGATACCCAGCTATACCTCTTGTACAGGGACGGTACTCTACTGGTTCAGCCTGGTTCTATAGAACTGGTTCTGGTAGTTCAGAGAACCAGTAAAATGGGCCCCTGGCTGGCTCTGCCCCTTTCCACCTGGTTCTCTGCTCCCTGCCCAATCAGTCCTTATCGTGCATGCACAACATTGCACGCATACGCAACAAGCTGACTGCATTCTAACCCTGCCCGACCCTTATCTCAGCCATGCACCATTGTTGCCTGCAGTCTGCCTTTGCCTGCCTGCCTGCCATCACAATCTGTCTTCCACCAAGATCTCCCTCGGTGAGTGACGCTCTGCAAGCCCCAGTTGCCTACATGCTGCTGCTGCTGCCACCAGCCCCAGTTGAGTCCAGACTCCTGGGCCAGCCTTGCCTGCCACCACTGCACTACCACTGCTGCCACCACTGCACTACCACTGCCCCCCCACCCTTGCCACCACTGCTGCCACAAGCCCAATTAAGCCCAACTTCTGGGCTGGCCTAGGCTGCCACCACCATGCGCCACCACCCTCAGTGCTCGTGGCCTAGCTAGCTACCCCCTGTCCCTGTCTGGCTTACTTAGCCATGGGGCCATCCATGTGGCTTTCGTGGCCTAGCAAGGTTGTTCCCCAACCATCTCCAGCCTCCAGTTTACCTGGCTTGCTGGTGGCATAGAGGATGGTGAGCCAGGGCTGACCCATCACTGCTTGGGTCTTCACTAGCCTGCATCTCCCCTCCCTGCCTGGATTCTCCACAGCTACTTGGCGGGCAACCAGGGAGCCCCTTTGCCTGCTGCCCCTTCCCTTTGCCACCTGCTGGCCTCTGTGCTTTGGCTGAATGCGGGCTGTACTCTGTGAGAAAGTCACACCTCGTGAGTGCAGATCTTCCTTGGTGGCCCGCACTTGGCTAAAATGCTTGGCCAGGTGAGAGAGGGGCAATGCAGGTGGTTGCCTGGTTGCCTCCTGCATACATACCTGGCAGTCTTTGAGAAAATTTTGGTGGTCCGCAGAGAAATGTCACCCCAAGAGCACCCCCCAAAGCAATTAATCCAGGCTGCAAAGGAACACAAGGCTGTACCACCCACATGCCCTGCAAGAATCCTTCCCACCCACTCACTCCTTACCTGGCAAACTTTCATGCTAACTTTCTATTTTTCCTTTTTTTCCCTGAACATCAGCAGTTCTGCTGTGCAGGGAGATTTGGATAAGCTAGAGAGCAGGAAATCGTTGGATTTCTTGCTTTCCAGCTAATCTTTTAAGCAGAGCCAAACCTTCCTTAGGACTGAAGCAGTGCAGACTCAGCTAGCCAATGGCAGAAACACAGATCTCTTAGTGAATCTAATTCTGTAAGCAACTCAGTCTGCATGCCTGTTTTGCCTGATTTTGGGTAAAAGTATTTTTTTATGTAAAAAATGCAATATTTACATACATGGTGTGTCGTGAGTTAATTTTGTGAGTTTGCTTGCAAGCAAATTTTATGTGACAGACTCAGCTAGCCAATGGCAGAAACATAGATCTCTGAATGAATTTGCCACAAAGACTGAATGTAATGAGCTGTTCCTGGCTTTCAAGTTCAAGGCAAGCATTCAGATTTATACATTACATTGTTGTAAGTTGTAATCATGTTTATTTTTCAAACTGGACAGCTAGCCAACCTTATTGGAGATCAAGATGAACTCAAATTAAGTCAGGTAACTATTTCGCTGTTATGTTAAAGCAAATTGATAAGGAAGATATTTTCTTCATTAAATTCAAGTTCCTGGAGGAGATCCAAAATGCAGAGTAGAGTACATGGAGGATCAAAGGCTTTAAGAAGAGATTATCACAGTTCAAAAACCACTATATGCCTGTGCCACTGAATGCAGAATGAGCAAAAATGGAAGATGCTGCCTTGTATGCTGTACCCTTGTTTAAATTATCCAATAAATCTTGGTTTAAAAATGGAGATGGAAACTAACATTTATTCTCCTATGTCAGGAAATGAAGCTTATGTCACAAGGTAGGTATGGATCTTCACATGTTCAAATTCTCTAAAGTCTAGATTTTTGTGTAACAAAAAGGACATACTCTTTTGTTTACTTGCACAGTGTTGCAAACCAGGTGAAATTTTATCAGTTTAACAAATAAAATTAAAAAAGTAAATATTAAGGTCTAAAAAAGACCAGATGGCCATAAATAGACCAGTTAACCAAAATGGAGGGCACTAGGCTGAAGAAATCTTGGGTATATATTCTTTAAAATATCTGAGTTAGTTTTAATCTGATATTTTGTGCTATGATTTATGTTCTCTTTTTAAATTTGTTATTTGCTTTTCTTTGGCATATATCACATGGAAGTAATGTTCATTTTTATGATAGTATTTTTTTATACCAAAGGTGTAGCTTTTTTCTACAGCTTCTAAGACACATGGCTATCATTGTCAGGTTCTGTAATTAAAGTGAAGTATGTGAAAAGTTCTGGACTTGGTTACAATTTGGACTGGTCCAATAAATCCATTGGATTATGGAAAGATTAGATGATTAAGAAATACATAACTAAATAAAACTGTGGTTTTGCATTATTTTCAGGAAGATAAATCAACATTTATATTTCTACGCCCTGTGTGAAGGAAGGCTTCTAAAGCATATTTTTCCCTACTCTCCCCAGTGATTCCATACTTTGAGAATGTACTGTTTTATGCAAAAGCATACTGAATGAGCTTGCTGTGTAGGAGACTAGTTTATAATTGCAGGGTAATCTTTTCAGTGTCATGCATAAAGCATTGTCTCATTTTTATATTCTGTTCATGTTAGGCATCAACTGAATTCCCTAGGTTGCAAACTCATTAGCTGCCCAGCATGGAGGTTTCCTTATACCTTCAATACAAAGTCAGAGAAAATGTGAAATCTTGTAATAATAGCTTGGCTTTTTTCCAGGATCTAATTTTAAAGAAGGGCAAATAAAACACGGTTTCCAGAGGTGAGCTGTGTTTGATCAGCTGCAGCTGATGTTGCAAATGCAACATCAGCTGTGAAGTCAAGCATGCTGTGAGCACATGATAAAATGTTTGGATGGAATGCTCTCCTTGGAAGATAGCTTTGGCCTGCTTTCATGAAATATTCAGCAGTCAGTGTGCATGTATACTTAAAACATTCAAAGGTCTGACAAAATTCTTAAATTGATTTATATTTTTATTCCCGTCAAAAGGAAAGGCTGGGCACTTGTGCTGATTTGGTCATTTAGCTCTAAAGTAGACTCAATTGGACAAATGAAAACAAACAAAAAAATGATGTTCAAACAAATTTGGATGTGATTCTATATTTTGGCACTATCCTTTGCAGTAATATTAAAAAAGGTAAAGTAAATATGGTGAAAATAAATGGAGGCTATCCACAAAATGGAATGGCTCGTTGAGATACTGTTATATATTTATGTAACACCCACCCACATATGCACACTGACACATGTAATGACAAGAATATTGCTTTTGCAAAACACCAGTGCATTTTATATAAAAAAATAGTTTCCTGACTGTAATCTTACCCTTTTTGAGTTGAAGTTTCTTGTTCTAAAAATAGAATGCAGTGAATTGAAACTTTATCTGAAGTTTCTTTTTCATAATCTAGCCAATAATAATAATGACAATGAATAATTACCATCCACAAAATAACAGCTTGTTTTGATTTCTATAGTACTGAGAAAATATAACAACAGTAATCCTTATGGTCAATATCTGCATGAAGCCAGCAAGTTGTGAGATACTATGCTGAAGATATCCAACTGTTTATATCCATTCTGAACTGTGCAGGAAACACGCTTATTTTTAAAATGTGATAGGGTCACAATGAGTCTATAAGGATCTGAATCAAGCTTTAGATCTTGTCAATCTCCTGGTTTGTGAATCTGCTCTGCATAATACCACCCTACCCAGAACCAAAGATTAAAATGTGAAAATGTTACAACTCATTCTGGAAGAGCAAGTGGAGGGCCTTGGCTCAGTTTCATCTTGAACACTGTTCTTAGAATGAAAGGTTTTATTATAATAACTTGTGGCCTTAATCTGAACTACCAGAGCTTACTCTGAATGAAAACTTTTTAGAAACTTCAGCTGATCTAACCTGGATGAAGGGGGGAAATACCCTGACTTAAATGACAATTGGAGACCAGATAATCAGCTTGAATCAATTTTATGAACTGTGCAGGGAACAAAATACGAGATTCTAAGACACTAAGACAGGGATAGGCAAATGCTTATATTGTGATCTTATTTAGATGAAAAAGATAGAACAGGACTGACTCTTAGAGCAACCCGGTATTTTAGCATTTATTCTGTTTAATCAGCAAGCCTTGAGGAAGATTCAAGGGTTGACTTCCTCTTTCCAGAAACTAGTTCTTGAATTTGCATTTTCATGGCCAGACTAGCTGTTTGTAACTTATTGCTAAGCATTAAGCATTCCTGAAGCCAGTTTGTTGCTTAATTTTATCTTGCAGCAGCCAACATAGTGATGGACTAAGCTTGTTCTGCACACATGATACCACTACTGCAAGAGCTGCATTGGTTGCTACTAGGCTTCCAGGTGACTTACAACATGGATGTATGGAATATACACAACCAGGAATAATGATGATGAAATACTGTATGTTTCCTTCACCTACTAATTGTGTGTCTTTTTATTTATTTCTTTATTTATATATCATATTTAGAGACCTCCTATCTCCATCATAGAGTGACTCTATAAAGAAATCTCTATCCCTATTTGTGTCTCAAAGGGGATATAAGCCTTGCTTTTCCAGAGAGCTTTTGGGAATAGAAAATAATGTACTTTTGATTCCTGAGTTAGGATTGCCATGTGTTTTCTGGAGAGTGGAATTATTTATGGACGTTTGCTGATAGATTACATCTATGGAAATTCTCAGTCATCCAGGTCATGGTTATCCCAAAAATGCTTTTTCAAGAGGCAACTGACTTTCTGGTTTTTCTTTGAAGACATTTTGCTTTTCACCCAAGAAGCTTCTTCAGCTCTGGTAGGATTAATTTGTCATATGTTACACTGAGTTACTGCATAAATTTAGTTTGATAATACGTGTCAGTGTTCCAGGGAACCTCCATTCCAATCAGTAACTCCAAGATAAACATAATCTCAAAAGTACCTTTATTAGAATAGCACCTGGCACATCTATGGAATTTCAAAACTAAGTTTCCCGGACTTCCCCCAATGTCCCAAACTACAACCCATCTCCTTTTCTGTCATCATCACATCACATGAACAATCCCAAAGTACGTTCCTTTTTCCCTGCGCCACACTCTTTGAACTTGAACTAACAAAAGAATTCTATTTTGTCTACTAAGAGCTACTCAATTAAAATCACCCCCTCCCACTTTCTCAAGCTATGTGACAGCGATGAATAAGGATTCCAAAGCTGACAACATGACTTCTATATAATCTAGCCAACTGTGTTAATTAATAACTCATGAATTAAGCAGTTTAAGACTTGTCTTATACACATTGGGTACAAGGTACCTAAATGAATGTTCAGGGAATAAACCATATACAGTAGATCTGAAAATTAACAACTTTTCATTTACAATTTTTCACTTATAGCAACCAAAATCAGTATCCTCTACTTCCAGCAAGGGTGGACTTTGTATTGACAAATTATTGATCTAGAATTCTGAAATATATATGAAAACTGTACTTTCAATAATACTTCAAATAAGATCAGAAGTTGTATAAACCAACAAATATTAAACAGAGGTGTTTTAGAAAACTTTGTTCCACTTATAGTAGAGTAGCTTTGTTTACAATACTGCAGCTTTCACATTGTCAGTCTTTTCATTATAAACTGCAGTTTTTACAATTTTACAACTGAGTTGTAAAAGCTGCCTCAATATATTACTTGGCAAACTGTGTAGGAGTGAAATTGGATTTTTATTTTCTTTTCAAGGGTCATAGAATTACAAAAACATTCAATTTGTAAGTTATTATAATCTTATCCTGTTTCTTGAAGAGCTAATAGTACTGTTTTAAAATATTATAACGTATCAAGTCTGCTTCCAATCATTTAATCAGTGGCTATCCTGTGATATCTTGATCACATAGAATTGTCAGCTTCAAAACTGAACATGTAACACACACAACTTCAGAAACTATAATATAGTTATAAGCTATACAGCTATATTTTATTCCATTTATTTGTTTGAATGGCGTGATGGCCTAATGGTGAATATACTCACCTCCCACTCAGAAAGTTGAGAATTCAATCCTAGGTAGCAGCAAATGTTCTCTCTTAGGACCCAAAGAAAAAATATCTACTGTGAAATTCCCATGTCACTAGGAAGGACCAGTAAATACTCAGCTCCATCCAGTCACTCTGTCTCTACCCCAAATTAAGGAATTATAGGGTCGTAAAAAGGGAGTTTTATTCTAGTTATTTATCTGTCCCTTGACTAAGCTTTTTCCTTAACTGCTAAAATAGATTAGGCCAAATGTGAAGTCCTAGGCTGTAAAAACATTTTGCTGAATTAATTAAAATATCTGTTAAATCCTGAATTGAAAAAAAATTGCTTGGTTAAAACAGAATTGCTACAAGTCAGCCTCATGTCTGGAAAGGAAGTAAGGCTGTAATATTGGAAAAGAACACTGGGTTTATTGTTCTTTTTATCAGATAAATAATCTTCATCTACTTTAAATCTTTTAGGCCACTTCAAGATGCTTGACATAAAAGAAAAAGGTAACACACAACAATGCTTGTTTATTTAGATTTCATACACTTGTTAATTGAGCACCTGCAATTCATAAGTAAATAGTACAAAATATATAAAAGTTAATATCTATTAAGCCTTCCTATCAATCATAGCTAAAATTGTCCTTAAAGAACTCCAAAGGTATGATTGGGAAAGACAATCTCTTTCTTAAAGGCAGAAGGAATGGGAGGTTAATGCAGCTATCAAAACAGTGTTCCATGGCTTATTAGAAATGCAGAAAATTCTTTATTCCATGCATCTAATGAATGGACTTCCAATATATATCTTTAAGATGACTTTTGGTGTTGACCTTAGCAACCACACAAGTTCATATTAATATGGTGGCTACTCCCTTGGCCAGATCCTAAACTACTTAATACTTAAGTAGTTGAAAGGTTGAAAACAAACATTGAATCATATTTTAATTGTAAATTGCACAGATTTTTCACTGAACCTAAAACCATATTATACCTTAAGGTTGTGGAGAAAGTTGAGTAAAGCATAGAGTTGTCTTCCAACATTTATGGATTCCTCAGGTTTTCTAAACATTTCACTGGTTTTAAGATAACAACTATATCAAGCAATGTTAAATAAGATAAAAGAAATGAAGCAACATGGTGGAAATAAAAAGCTACGTGTGTTTATAATAAAAAGCTGCATGTGTTTATAAGCGAGAAAGATAGTCAAGAAATTCCATCTTCTGTATCAAAAATGTGAGTGCATTTACAGAGAAAACTAATTATTCATGAGTTCTTTTAAGAACCTTTTAGTAAAGAAACTTTAGTTACTTTATTATAAGTTTTACATTCTATTATTTTATTTAGTCCTTCAATATAATTTATTTATAAAATATGTGAGTGATTGCATAGTCTTAACTGAGGATTATTTCAGCAGGTATTTTTCAATCCAGATGTATCTTATATACAGGGGTGGCATTCAAGCGGTATTACTACTGGTTTGATGACTATGTTTTACATGCTGCATGCATGTGGAAAACAACCTTAAGCTGTGCCACCCGGACAGCTGAAAAGTGCTGCGCGCAGGTACGCAGCATTTGGAAAGCCTCTTTTTCTCTGCTTATTCAACCTCAGCTGTGCCGCATAAAGCAGCTGAGGTTGAAAAATCAGGAAATAAAGGACAGGTAAGAGCCCGGGCAGCGGGTGGGCCAAACAGCAGCAAATACAGAACCGGTTCGGTGTCTGCTGCTCTTCAGAGTTGCCGGCTCTATAGAACCAGGCAGAACCAGTAGCATCCCACCCCTGCTGATATATCTTCCAGGGTCTGTCAGATGAGAGACAGTTAAGTCTTCCCTTCTCCTCTCAGTTGCTCTTAAAATATTTCACAAAAGAAGCTGATTCACAGAAGAAATCTTTTAAACATTCAGGTTGTACATTGCCTTGGACCACATTTCTTTAAGATTTCAGATTTCTGGTTCTAACTGGAGATGTCAGTTATTAAACCTGGGAATTTTGCACAGAAAACAAAAATGGTCAGTGAACTATGGTCTGTGCTTCACCATGGATTTAGCTTTAGAAAAGTCTCTATATAGTCCAGCTTCTCCAACTGAAGATCCTGTATATGTACAGTATAACTTCACTTCCTTAGCAAATTTAGGACTAATAGACTGTGGGAATTGAAATATTGTAGGTGCGCAACTGGGGCAGCTTTTTCAGGTATTCCAGCATTTAGAGATTCTATGTGAGCATCAAACAAAGCAGCACTGAAAACCAATAAAAGCAGTGAGATTCCCCTTCCACATTTCAACTGCATCAATTTGTGAAACAGAAATAAAATTCCTACCTATCTTGTAAAGCAACTGAATAATAATTAGTACTGGTCTACTATTTAAATTCAAGCTTTTGAGCTGTATTAAGAAACTGACTTTCCCTTCACTTTTAATGTATTTCTGCAGCAGCCTTTGAGTCCCTGCTTCGTTTTGCTGAGAATCACACCGCTTCTCTCTTTGAGACTGTCTACAGATCCATGTCAAAGGAGGCAGCTGAGCCTGTGAAAGAACTTTTTACAGACCTCTTTCTCTACCTCTTGGGTGCTCAAAACAGAGTCGAAAAAGCATTTTTCCGGTTCTTCGACAGCCTCTTCCCTTTGGTTTATACCCGCTTAATAAACCCTGGCATGATGGACTTGTCAGAAGAATATATGGAATGCCTGCGACAAACACGACAAGACATCAATCCATTTGGACGCTATTCCAAAGAAGCTGTTATGGAGCTAGCAAAGTCTCTGAGGGCAAGCAGAACATTCAATCAAGCCATGGGAATGGGTGTTGAAGTGCTGAACGCCACTGAGCATGCTGTTTTGACCAAAGAATGTATCCGAGGCCTTGTGAAAATGCAATATTGTCCTCACTGCCAAGGTCTGACCCTCATCCGACCCTGTGAAGGGTATTGTTTAAATGTGATGAGAGGTTGCTTTGCCAGTGTATCTGAGCTGGACATTCATTGGAGGGAATATATCTATACTCTGGAATACCTCACCAATGAAATGGCTGTAACTCATGATCTAGAACTGGCACTGATGGGTATTCGGTACTCGATCAATGAGGCTATTTTACAGGCACAACTTAATGGACCCCAACTGTCAGCGACTGTAAGTATGTGTACTTGATTTATCTGCACATTTCTGTCACTGTTCATGCTTTTAATCTTTGAGGAATGCATTTGCTTTAAGTTGCTGCCTACTGTCGCTTAGGTACATAATCAGGTTCCCTCCCTTTCTTTCATGCCTGTCAGTTAATAGAAAGCTCATTAAGATGTCTCTACTTTAAAAGATAGGGAAGCATTCCTAAGTCAGAATGTTAGCAAACATGCTGGACTATGGAAAAAAGAAATACTAAAGCAGTAAAATGAAGAACAGTGCATTAATTAATTAAGTATGAATTATCAGCCCACTTATTTATCTTTTATTGCTATTTTAATCTAAAGTGCAATCATAATAGTGAATGAGAAGCAAAATGTACCAAAAATATCCATTTAGTCATCACATTATTATACTCTTTCTTCAGTTTATTTTAACAGGTAATCTGTACAAATAATTTTTAAAAAATAATCATTTATTTTTAAGGCTGAGGTTTAATCAAGATTTTTGTTGATATCTTCATTGGAGATCTATGAATTACTGAACACTAAATGTTTCCTTAAATTCAAACTTTCCAAGGGATTCTGTTTCTTTCTGAGTGGACAGCCTGGGCAATTTGTTTCTTTAGGGTTCTAGCTTGTCATTTATTGTCTTCAGTGCTGAGACAACCAATGGCAGTCTCACGTTTGTGTGATGGTATGTCTGGATATTTATTAACAGAATTGGTACACTTGGGAGCTAACTGGATGAAGAAGGATTGAAAGATTGAACTGGTGTAATCTGAAAGTTGAATGGTATATGGAAGCTTTACATAGAGGATTTTTTTTCCTTTTCGCTAAACCAGGTGGGGGTGGGGCTAGCACATGATACATCCGGCCTGTGGGCAGTGAGTTTGATACTCCTGATTTATAGGTATAGGTATAATTTAGGATAACTTGGCATCTTTTCTTTTCCCATATATAATTATGTATAATTATGAATAATTAAGTCTTCTGTTACTGCTGTTCCAAGAAATAGAAGTTTTAAAATGAGTAATGGCTTGCTTTACTCTCAAATATGTCATTTTCGATTATTTTCTTTATAAGAATGCACTATACATGTATTGTAAATGTACAAGTTTCAGAGCTTTATTTTTAATTTTCAATCAAACAGAACAGAGTTGGAAGGGACCTTGGAGGTCTTTGAGTCCAACCTCCTGCTCAAGTAGGAGATCCTATACTATTTCAGACAGATAGCTGTCCAGTCTTTTTTAAAAAAACCTCCAGTGATGAAGCATCTACAACTTGCAAGCTGTTCCACTGGTTAATTGTCCTCACTGTAGGGAAGTTACACCTTAATTTCAGGTTGCTTGTCTCCTGGATTTGTTTCCATCCATTCCTTGTCTTGCCTTCTGGTGCTTTGGAAAATAAGTTGACCTGTTCCTCTTTGTGGTAGCCCCTGAAATACTGACTACTTGCTGTCATGTCCCTCATACTCCTTCTTTTCAAATTCCTGCAACCATTCTTCATATGTTTTTATCTCTTCTAATTAGAATTTAAAAAAAAATCAAAAAATTATATTATGTATTATTTTATATTCATTAAAATTCAAAAAAATATAGAGTTGTTCAGGAAAGTAATCATGCATATTCAGAATAAGTGCTATATTTCCTAAATATGCAACATATTTACATAATTAACAAAGCTATTCTAATCCAGCTTTTCAACATGCAGATTGCAGACTTTAAATTATAAGAGAATACATAAGAATTTCTTTGCATTAAAAACCTAGTTTTTTGTTTAAGAAATAATTTATTTTTTGTAATATATTAATTAAATAGATTACATTTTATATAATGCATATATTAGAATTATTATAAAAGTTTATTATAATCTGGGAAATACCAACCTTTAGACATACAGCTGGAATACTGGACTGAACTCAAGCTGAACTACAACCCCTGGGTAGGAAGACCAGAAAAATAATAGCAATATATCATGCCCAACACAGTGATGTTAACAGACTCTATTTACCAAGGAACATAGGTGAGCAGGCAATGTTGCAAGTACACAAATTATTGAAGAGGGGAAAAGGCACTGGAAAAATATCTGAAGGACAGTGAAGTAGATGCACTGAAGCTAGTATATCATGAAGGCTTAGTGAGCACCAGACAAAGAAAACTGATCTACATGAAATACCAAATGAAGGACAGAAAAGAGACATGACAAGGCAAAGTATTACATAGCCACTACATTAAAAAAAAATAGCAGGCCAAGCAGAAAACAAGAAGGCCTGACAATGGCTAAGTACAGGAAAATTGAAGAAAGACATAAAGGGGGGAATTCTGGCTACACAAGACCTTAAGAATACATTCATAGAAAGCCAACATTGAGAAGAAGCAACAGCTAATGTAATCTCTGCAAAGAAACTGAAAAACAGTAGCTCACTTTTTTGCCACTTTAAAATAGGAATAGGAATAGCACTTAGACTTACATATCACTCCATGGTGCTTCATAGCACTCTCTGAGTGGGTTACAAAGACAGCATATTGTCCTCAATAATCTAGATCCTCATTTTACCTACTTTGGAAGGATGGAAGGCTGAGTCACTCTTGAGCTGGTCAGAATCAAACGCCTGACTATGGGCAGAGTTAGTCTGCAATGCAGCATTCTAACACAGCACCACATGACTCCTAAAATATAGAGAATGATCAGTTGATATGCACTTTGACTTTTTTCATTATAAAATACTTACATCAAGAGTGACCTGGAGTTGCTTTCAGGCAATCCCTTGCTTTGCCTACAAGAGGACAAGTATCCTCAAAAACATGGATCAGAAATATAAGGGATTCATGTTAATAACATATTTATAATGGAATTATTCCCTTCTTTCCCTGAAGCCACTCACTTATTACAAATGCAGTTATCAAAAAAACTTATTTCATTGGTCCAAAGGTGCTTTTTCAAGAGGCAAAAACAATAAAAACATTTTTCTTTAAGGATGTTTTGCACTTCATCCAAGAAGATTCTTCAGCTCTTACTGAATGGTAGGGAAGCAAGCTTTTTGGATGAGATGCAAAATGTCTTCAAAATAAAACAAAAAAGTACAGTTGCCTCTTGAAAAAGTACTATTGGGACAACCATGACCTGGATGACTGAGAATCTTCATAGAAGCTTCTTTATTATTTATATTATTTAAATATAATTATTTAAAGAAATAGAGAATCTTTGCAGTTTCACTGTAAGCATTGACACTCAAGTGGTATATGTCATGCCTTAAAATTTATGCAGCAAAACTACTAGAGTTCTTAAGATAAGAACTGAAAATATTAGGCAATAGAAGAAAACAAATAATTAAAGCCACTCTAGTGAAACATATTTTCAGAAAAACAAAAAAAGGCTTTTACCTTCAAACATGCCTAAGAGTTTTGCTGTCATAGTCCTCAATATTTTTCTAGCATTATAAATTACCATGGCTGCTCTTATCCTCATTAAACTGAGTTTTACACAATATGCCAGGTGACTGGTTTACAGGTATTCAAAGGTAAACATTTTATTTTGTATATAGCAGTCCTTTCACTTCTATTTTCATTTACATTAGAAGCAAATACATACAACATGCTTTAGGACAAGGTCTTCAAATTAGGCAGGTAAGACTGACTCATGGACTTTAATTCTCAGAATTCCTGAGCTAACATGACTGGAGGAGGAATTCTGGGAGTTGAAGTCCACAAGTCTTAAAGCTGTCTAGTTTGAAGACCCTTGCTTTAGAAGTATCATTTTCACTGTATTATATTATTATTTTTGGCAACATTCTTCAAAATAAACAGAAATTCATTCAAGCTATCCAGTTTTCAACATTTGCTGAGTTAGTTAGAATATACATAATATTTTGTATTTTTAAAACATAGTTACATGTGTCTTGTAAATCATTTTAGTGCTTTTTTCCTTGTTTTTTGTTTCTGTTTTTATAGTATTCTTGAATAAAGAATACATTTCTAAAATGCATTGGTCATCCATAAATTTCTTTTTCCACTGGCACCTGAAGCGTCATCTCTCACTTGTTTATTCATTTCAGTGCTTGCTGTAATATAACATTATAAAAAAATGATAAAATGAATAATAGACATATGAATAATGGAGTGAACTCTTGAGATATGGTGCACTAGTCAATGCACTCTAAGTGTTTCCCCAAGATTGTTACATCTGTTCACAGTTCAGCGGTGGGGGAGGGAGGAAAATCTGTCACTGCCGCCATCAATTGGGAGAGGATTAGAAACTTTCTTGCCTGTCCTTTCTTGCCTTTCGATAGCTAGATTGACCAGGATAATTCCCTGTCAGAAGGAGACTAATTATTTCAGAAAAAGATACAAGTCGGTTACAATATAAGATAGATAAAGATTAAGCAATTGACAATTGAAGAGAAAGAGAAAAAAAGTAAAAAAAAAAATAATGCCATGAATTCTGTTTCATGGGAAAATTTCTTCCAGGCATGGAAGACAAAAGGGGGAAAAAAAAAAAGGGGGGGGGGGAATGAAGCTGTCCCCTCCCTTTTTGAAAAGTCACCTGAAAGGAGGAAACCTGACTTTTGATTAGTTCTTGGAATTTAAATTTCCGTAGTTTTGCTGGAAATCTGTCCACTATTGTAAATTGCAGTTTCATTTTAATTAATCTTGTGACCTACAAAAACTCAGGCTTTTAAAGAAAAGTGTATCAGTTGGAAAAATGTGGTACCAAACTTCTGATTATTTTGCTCTTCATTAGATCATAGATGACATGGGTTGCCTCTTGCATGTGAATATTTTGTATGTGAATATTTGTATGTGAATATTTTTTTTCTTGTCATTACAATTTGTGTTAAAGTGCAGTACTGCAAGTTACTTCTGCAGCCAGCTGCCTATAATTTGGTAGTTCAAATCTCACCAGGCTCAAGGTTGACTCAACCTCCCATCCTTCTGAGGTGAGTAAAATGAGGACCCACATTGTTGGGGGCAATATGCTGACTCTGTAAACTGCTTAGAGGGGACTGTAAAGCACTATAAAGTGGTATATAAGTCTAAGTGCTATTGCTATATTGCTTGTGGTTTCAAGTACCATAACTCTACATATAAAATTTCATATAAAATATACTACTTAAATTTCTATTCAAATGCAAATATAGTCTATTATATTATATAATATCAAAATACCATAGAAAATATGTTAAAAATGTTATTTACATATCAACTTGTATTAGTGCTGCTTCATAAGGGTTAAATTCACTCTGGTTTAATTAAATACTTATGAAATATATTTCTTTTAATAAATAATTTTTTATTCTGACTTTTTTTTGTTTTTTTGCCTTAGGTTTGGATGACTGTTTCCATATATTTTAGTTTTGAAACCCACTGTGTACCTGATATTAGTTATCATAAATATGATTATGGAATAAAAGCCCCCTCCCCACTAGAACAGTTGACATTTTTAATATATACAGGCTAAGCAATGGATTAATAGAAATAATTTATTTTAAGCTAGTTATATATTTGGCAATGAAAAAGAGGGTGGTGGTGGTTATTTTTATTTTGTTGGAAGAGAATGTTAAGCAAAGCATTTATTGTATTTAACAGGAGGCAAAAATAAAAGATTTTGCTTTATGTTGAACAACAGAAATAGTTTATAGTAATAGTAATAATTTCCATTGATGAAAAGTACGGTGGCTACTTGAATGACATGGCAGATGTGTGAAAGGTTGCCATTAAGATATTAATAATTCCTGGGCTTGATGCTTTTTTTTATAAGATGCCATGCTATTTACTCAATGATGTTGGCTTCTACCCAGCTAATATGGATTTTCTGGTTTGTAGCATCAGCAAATACTGCTATTATTTTCTCTTTCATTTGCTGAAATGTAATTGTGTATCCTACTGAAAGAAATCCTATGGCACCATAAGGTCAGATAGGTTGACTTAACTTGTTGGCCCTTGACTATCATTTTTTTAGTCTTTAGAATTATGTTCTAAATAAGAAGTCTGGTAGAATTTAATTCATATTTAGTAATATTATTGTTATTAATTGTTCACCCCTTTTTAAAGGTTTTGAAATGTGTTAGTAACAATTTTAACAAAAAAAGAAAAGAAAACAAGCTTTTATATTGTTTTCTCATATGCAATCCTTGTAAAAGCAAGAGGAATGTAATTCTTCATGAAATATATTTAGTTGTAGATATAAAAACAAGAGAGCTATTCTATACTTTCATCTTTACTTTCATGTATTCTAGTGATATTATTACAGAGCTATAGTATAGATAATCAGAATTGAAAGTTTATTAACACATTAAAATGCCTAAAAATGAAGAATAACTAGGTTCTGGTATTGATAGGGTCCATAATGAGATTTTGAATGATACTTTTTTATTTATCAGTATTTATCTGATTATCGATGCATTTTTGCCATTGTATTTTTTTGGCTTTGTTTCTGAGTAAATTTAGAACTGTAAACATTTTTTTGACAATCCCAAAGACAAGTTCTTCCATTTTGCTGATAGTTACAAAACAAGCACTCTATGCACCAACATAATTTGTTTCCTTATTTAAATCTTCCTGCATAAGCAAGTTTCTATATAGAGGACATTACTATTTTTAATGGAGTCATCAGTTCTTCCACCCACTCACATGAATATTGTCAAAAAGGTTTTCAGTTGCATTTTGTACAGCTGTATTCCCAGAATTCTTTGTGCCTGAGATAATTATGTCATCAACTTCTGCAGTCTACTTGCTGTGTTCCCAGTGGATATATAAAAATCCTTCAACTTTGGAAAGAGTTGGTTGGAAAACTTCTGAATGTGAAAAGCAAAAATAAATGTAAAAAATTCTGGAGTATAAATAGCAGCTCTTTTTTAGGGTTACATATTTCAGAATCAATGTATATGCAAGTTTTCCATACCATCTAAAGTATTGTTTCTTTAATGCAAGTTTAGCCTGAACCTGTTTACAATAAGTTTAAAGGCAATTTTAAAATTTTAAATTGGAAGTCAGTTTGACTCCTGCACATTCCTTTTCTAGCTGCCAAATTGGAGATTCCTGTGGTATTTAGTTTGAAAATTTATGCACTCAAAGTTTAAAAAAATAAACTGTAATCAGATCACATTAAAATTAAAAATCTGACACAAATCCTGGTTAGTAACTAAAATATCATTAGAATGTCTTCTTGATTGCTCTAATGCAAGGCTGTCAAACTCCCGATCGAGGATTGGATGTGTTACATGCTGGCCACGCCCATACCTAATTTAGTGAAGGGGGAAAAAGTCCCAATAGGTCATGTGACACCATTGTAACAACGTGAGTTTGAAACCCCTGTTTTAATGCATTGTAATTGAGTACAGATAAACAGGATATTTCTCTGTATGTCAATCATTTAAACTTCCTGTCTTTTAAATAAAAATAGATAATTTGACTTGAGCTTGAAAAAATGGTTGGAGGCCAGTATGGTTCATTACAGTCCATCCATATCTTGTTTCTTTTTAAGTTATTTCTGTTGTTTCTGTGGTGTATTAGCTGTGGTTATTACTGATTGATGAAATATGCCTTGTAAGTCTTATGTTGCTTGATTACCTTGGACTGCATTTACATGTTATAATTCTTGCCACCTTACTGGAATTAGTTTTTGCAGAAGCTTCAAGAATGGAAGTAGGAGAAAATCCTACTATTGCCTTTTTTGTTGGATGAGGACAAAAGGTACAACCATGCTGAAATTGTGTGGTCTTAAAAAAGCCTCTCAAACTTTACCTTTCCTCTGAAGGCTGAGAAAGGGCAAACAACAATACAATAATCCATTGCAATGAGAAAACAGAACAAGGTGCACAGCAAGTTTATTGGAAAGAATAATATGTTTGATTATGCCACAATGATTGGACTCTTTTTCACCTACCTATTGATATATTTTCCAGCCTTTGAATTGTGTGGAAATAAATTCATTTCCAAAAACTACTGCCCCCACAACATTACTTTTACCAGGCCTTGAACAGCAAAATTTCAGCTGCCTCCAAATGGACAGTGGCTAGAAACTATCCAACAAAAGATCTTTTATATCCATCTCTCTTCTTCTGTGTCTGCAAATTTTTGCCTTTCCCACCTCTTTCTTCTTTTGGTTGCCTCTTGACTCTCTCCTCCATCCACTTTCTTTCTACCTGCCAAGAATCATTCACAGATCATCCTTCCTCTAAACTAGCTAAGTCTCTCTTGCTCCAAACCTTACCCAGTTTCCTTCCTTTCCGATCATTATAGTGTACCAGTCTTGTTCCTATCTCAAAGGTGCTTTTTCAAAAGGCAACTAGACTATTTTTTTTTCCTTGAGGAAAATGTCTCATTTCTTATACAAGAAACTTCATTGGTTCTGACAGGAAAGTTGGGGCAATTGAAGGATTAGTTTTGACAGGAGGGGAGGGGTTGGAAGGTTCATATTGCAAGGAAATATGATCCTTCCAACCTTCCATATTCTGTCAGAACTAATCCTTCCATCACCCCCAGAACTGATGGAGCTTCTTGCATGAGAAGTAGAACATTTTCCTCAAGGAAAAAATAGTCCAGTCCATCTTTGAGAAAACTATAATGTAGATCAGGGGTCACCAACCTTTTGGACCTCAGGGACCACCAAACTCATAATTTTAGATCCCAGGGACCACTAACTGGTTCTGTGGGTGTGACCTAATTTGTGGGTGTGGTTTGGTGGTCATGTGACTGGCTGGGCATGGCTTGTATGTAAATATTATAAATATTGATATAAATATTGATTTTTTCATAAAAATAGCAACTTTTATCCAAAATCAGGCAAAGCAGGCAGGCAGATTGAGTTGAAATTCAGAAATTTTCATTCATTCAGAAATCTATCTATCTGCCATTGGCTAGCTCAGTCTGTCACATAAAATTTGCTTGCAAGCAAACTCACAAAATTAACTCACAACACACCCTGCATGTAAATATTGAATTTTTTAATTAAAAAAAGAGCAACTTTTATCCAAAATCAGGCAAAGCAGGCAAATTGATTTGCTCACAGAATCATTCAGTGATCTATCTATCTGCCATCAGTTAGCTCAGTTTCTCAAATTTGCTTGCCATGAGTCTGCACTGAATTTACTTGAAAGCAAAGCTTCAGTCCTAAGGGAGGTTTGGCTGTACTTAGCTAGAAAGCAAGAAATCCAACCATTTCCTGCTTCCTAGCTAATCTAGATCTCCCAGCATAGCAGAACAGATGATGGTTGGAATAAAGAAAAATAGCAACTTAGCAGACAAGTTTGCCAAGTAAGGAGTGAGTGGGCAGTGTTAAGGTGTTCCCCGTTAGGAGAATGGGTGCTCTCAGGGAAGTGTAGTGAGAGTGATGTTGAATAACACACAACCAGCATATAGATACACTGAATAGTAAAATGTAGGTTTTACTTCCAGTAAACGGTAAATCGAAGTCCAACAAACAATCCAAGTTATACATGGTTAAAGCAGTCAGTTTTCAGTCCAGGGATAATCCAAATAACAAAGTCCAATATCATAAACAGTTCAGTAAACAGACTCACAGTAATCCAAGAAGAATGACGATCAGCAACAGTCAATTAGGGAAAGTCCTACCTTTGGGTAGGACAATATATAACACCTTACAGTTTAAGTCCATAATCCTCACAGCAAATCTTATGTTTTATAGAGCCTTGGGCTTTTGTTAAATGATCTACAATGTTATTATCTGACATGCAGTACTCCAATTTAATCATTTTACTTTGCACACATTGTCTCACATTTAAATATCTTAGATCTGTTTGTTTTGATCTTGTCTTTAAAGCGAGATTTGAAGCCATCTCTTTTGCTGATTGGTTGTCTTTATAAACAACAATAGAATCTGTTACATCAATTCCCATGTCAATCAATAGTTGCTTATAACAAACTAAATCTGTACATAATAGAGACAAACATGAGAATTTAGCCTCCATTATTGATAAACTTAGATGTTTCTGTCGAACAGACCTCTATCCAATCATCACTTTTCCTAATAATACTACAGTATCTGACGTTGATTTATGTGTATTTACGTCTGTAGCGAAACTTGCATCAGCATATGCAGTTAAACTTAGTTCATCCTTAGGCTCCAAATATAATGCATAATGCATCATTTGTTTCAGACATCTTAACAAATGCTTAGCAGCTTGCCAGTACCTTTTAGTTGGCTCAGCATTAAACCTAGCTAATTGGTTAACACTATATGCTATATCTGGCCTTGACCAATTACTGAGATAAGATAACTACCAATCAAGGACTGATAAATATCTTTATCAAAAACAGGACTTTGTACATCATGATGGCTAAAATCCTGGCTCATCAGTGTTTTAGCCGGTTTACAAAGTTCCATTTTAAAATTCTTTAGTAATTGGTTAATTTTATCTGCCTGTGAGATTTTGTATCTCCCCTAGTTTTATCTATTTTTAAACCAAGATATTGTTTAATTTCTCCTAACTGTTTTATTTTAAATTTCTTTTCTAACAGTGAAAAAATCTCAGTAGCTTCTTGCTCAGTTTTGGTGGTTAATGTTGTGTCATCAGTGAACAATAGCAACAATGAAATTATACCATCACTTTCCCTTTTGAACAAACATGGAACAGCCATGCCAGCTACAAAACCTATCAATAGTTAATTCTTTAACTATACACTGGTTCCACTCATATCCTGATTGCTTCAAGCCATAAAAACCCTTTTTCAATCTCCAGCAATCAGTTTTATTATCAGTTTTTACACCTAAAGGTTTCTTTAAATATATAGTGTGTTGCACCGGTGCATGCAGATATGCCATCTCTACATCTAAATGATGTATAATATATTTTTCCTGAGCTGCCCACACTAATGCTGCTCATAATGTAGTAGCCTTCAGACAAGGCACAAACATCTCATTGTAGTCATTTGCTGTCTGATTGAACCCTTGTGCCACTAACCTGGCTTTATGGGTAACAGTCCCATCCACATCTGTCTTAAGTTTATAAATCCACTTACACCCTATGGCATGTTTACCTGGCGGTACACTGACATTTTCATGTACCTTCAACCTTTGTAAGGATTTCAGTTCCTTATCCATTGCTTCCTGCCAAGCAGTGTGATCTCTAGCAGGATACAGCTTCAGTTCATTCTAGTTACCAGGAACTGTATTCACTTGGCACACAACAGTAGCCTGATATCTATCAGGTGGTTATGTCACTCGGGTTGAACGTCTTGGTAATACAGGGCTTAATGTTGGGCTTTCCTGTTCTACCTGCTCCTGTTCTTCTACTTCCTCCTGTGCCTGTTCTTCCTCCTCATCCTGTTCCTGTTCTTCCTCTTTAATGGCTATTGATGGTTGAACTATTTCATCATTAGGCACTACTTGGGTGTCAATAATAACATCATTGTTGGATTGCTGTTCCAGTTTATGCCGCCCAACATGCTCAAGAAATTTAGCACTAGCATTGCAGTAAAGATTAGCTGTGCCTGGATTCCAAAATTGAAACGATCTATGGTTGGCTTCATAACCTACGAAAAATAATTTCCTAGCTCTACGTTGCCCTTTCAGTCTTACTTGTGAGGAAATATACACCCATGCTGGAACTCCAAATGTGTGTAGATAACTTGAGTTTGGTGTTCTGCCATGCCAACAAGTGAATGGCAATTCACCAGTTGTTGTGTTCACCACATTGTTTAAAACATGGTTGCTACACATTATGGCTTCACCTCACAGTGTTTCAGGCAAACCTGAATCAGATAACATAGTGTGAGCCATAGCTTGTTACATTTGCTCTCTTCATTCTTTAAATGAGTTATGTTGTGGTCTGTAAGGTGCAGAACGTTTATGCTCTACATCAGCCAATTTTAACATCATTTGGAATCTATTATTCATAAACTCAGTCCCATTATCAGTAACTAAAGTCATTATCCTATGTTTCATTTTTCTTTCTGCAAACCTTAGCCAATTAAACAAATTCTGGAATGTTTCTGTTTTGTTTTTCATTAAATAGCAGAAACTGTACTGTGAGTAATGATCCATTCTACTCAAAACATAGCAGGCACCTCCAAACTGGGTTTCTTAGGACCAATTATGTCAGCAAACACAACCTCTAAAAGTTCCTTGGTCTTAAACCCATTTAATCTGTTTGCAGGAATAACCTTGCTTTTCTCCTGGTTACAGGCATTATAGTTTAAATACTTGCTACAGGGTTTTAATTTTATTCCCTTTGGCAATTCAACAGTTTGTTTGAGCATTTTGAAATTAATGTGCCCCAGGCAGTAAATGTGTACATTTGTCATGAGGCTTAACATTGTTATAAACCAAGTTAGCCATCTGCAACTGGTCATCATGTATCACATATAAATCATTCTCTGAAGTGGCAGTGACACTTTTACCCTCTTTCTCGATTATACAGTTATCTCCCCTAAAGGTAACTACACAACCAATATTAACTAAAGCCCTTACTTTTCAGTGAGGAATAACAAATTAAATTTCAATTTAGGTAATACAACATAGTTAAATGCTCATTTACACATGAATAATATGCAGTGCCTTCACCAGATGTTTTCATCTTCCATCCATTTGCCAATTATACATGTTGCTTACTCATGGACATCGTTACAAACCTCTCTCTATTTCTAGCAATGCACTGTGATGCTTCACTATCAAATACTCACAAATCATGGTTTACAGTTGAATTGCTAGACATAGCTAAATTAACATTCATCTTAGCCTTCTGGTGATTACTTGTATTCTATTGTTTTCCCTTCATACAGAATCTATCTATATGTCCCCTAGCCCCACAAGGAAAACATTTCCTAACAGTATAGGCAGTTGAACACAGATCCTCTTCTTGTGGTTGTTTCTTCCTCAGTTGGTCCCTATTCAGCCGTCTTCTTGCCTCTTCTAACAACCTTCCAGTTCTGTCAGACAATGTCAGTATATCTCTGGGCAGGACTTCCAATGAAGATACGTAATCATCATAACTTTCATCCAATGAGGAAAGTGATGTAAAGCTGATGCAGCATTGAAAAAATCAGTTTCTTTTCATATAGCTCTTGAAAAGTTCTTTTCATGAAGTTCAAATGAGCTAATATATCTCCACCTTTCAGAAGAGGTGCTCTAAACAGTTTACATGTAGGATGTATGTTTGCACCTACACTGAGGTGAAGACTAAGCAACAAGATTCACCCCTTACTTTGGGACAAATCCAAACA
>BLBF01000053.1:2154776-2178861 GCA_015471245.1 Laticauda colubrina
ACAACCAAGCTGTATTACTCACACAGTAAGATAAATACACAAATCAATAAAGTTAGGTTTATTTATTTGTTCAATTTATTTTATGTTATGCCCACAGGTGGCTCTGGACAGCTCACAAAGAAAAAATAATCAAAATAAAAAAACTATCAAAACAAATACAACCATTAAAACAATTAAAATAATAAAACATAATCTACAGCAGAGATGGTATTCAGCAGTTCTTACCAGTTCTGGAGAACCGATAGAGAAAATTTTGAACAGTTCAGAGAACCAGCAAATACCAGCTGTGACTGGAGATTTTATATTATCCTTCCCCTGCCACGCCCACCAAGCCACGCCCACAGAACCAGTTGTAAATTTTTTTTCATCCCACCACTGATCCACAGGAAAGTGTACTTCATATATTATGTTACATGACATTATAAATAGTACAGTTGTCTTGCAGGCTTTATATTTCCAGCATATAACCAGCTATTATGGCATCTCTTCAGAGCTTCTAAAAGCCCAAGAGGGTCAAGCTAGCCTATATTCAAAGAGATTATATTCCAAAAGCTGGATGGCACAGCAGAAAAGGCTGTCCTTCTAGGTCCCATCAGATAACACCTTTTAGTAGAAGGGATTTAGAGCATGCCCTTCTTCCTGACCAGATAGGATGAGTAGCTGTAACTCATGAGAGATGGTCACTCAAATAACCTAGCCCCATGCTATGTAGGGCTTTATATGTCACTACTACACTTTTAATTGAACCAAACAAACTGGCAACCAATTCAGCTCTTGGAGTAGAAGTGTCATGTGCATTGACTAAAGAATGCATATAACTATGTGCTAGAAAGATGCAGTTTCCAGATGTTCTTCCAGATCAGCACCATGTAGAACATATTGAACAATCCATTTGGGAATTGATTGTGGCATGAATGACTGAGAATAGAACTTCCCAGTTAAGGAATGGGTACAACTGGCACATAACCTGAAGTTGAGCGAAGGCCTTTTAGCCATAACTGCCACCTGCTTATAAAGCAGAAGTTATGAGTATCATTCTCTCTCCCAGGAGGACCCCCAAATTCCATACAGAGTCTTTTGGGAGCAATGCCAACCTATCTAACATCAAAGATGATAACTTCCTCAATTTGGACCAGGTTGGCCAATGCAACATATTGGCCATATAAATAAACAATACGTGGCTAAAGAAATATTCTAAGAATAATGTATGCCAGATTTCCATTACTAATATATAATTCATTAATACTATTATTTTCTCCAGCTGCCAGTGATGATAGATTATGGGATTTCATCTGTAGCATTTGAAAAATGTTGGCTACTTATCACTCGTTGACAGCACATGGTGATTGTCTGAAGTTAGAGGAAGAAGCTCCTCAGCCTTTTTTCTTTGGAGTTTTGCCAAATCACCAAGAGTGCTTCAAGATGCTGTTCATCCTGCTTAATCAAGCAGTCCATCCATAACTATATTTTTTACATAAAGTACTGCATTCTCAAATTATTTTCCTCAGTGAGGAGATGAGGACAGACCAATGGATTTCTGAGAGAGGGATGCCAGTCACCTTACTGGAGCAGATAATCTTGGAAATTATCAGAAGGAGGGGGGAATCATCCAGCTACATTTCATCTTCACAGCCCACAACCTGTTTCCCTGAGAAACCTGGGAGAGAGAATGAGTCTGAAGGGGAGGGTGATGAAATGATATGTGGAAATGATCTTGAGGGATGTGGGGAAGGGATGCTACCTAGGGAATGATCATACAAGAGAAGGTGGAGCCCAACTTGCTTAATGGTCAATGTAGGAAAGTTACTGCAGGAGACTTGCAAGATTCTGTTAAAATAGTTTTACTATAAAGTAGAATTAGCTCATTGGGTTGTATTTACTGTCTGATTTACCCAAGGGGCTGACACAGATGATCTCACCAGGAAGCCTCACGTGGAGGTTAAATAGGAATTGAGAAACTACCAAACCCTGCAGCACCCACATAGCAGGGGCCAAGAGTGGGATTTTCACTTCCAATCATCAACTGGAAACTGCCTCAGAGAAAGGAACAGAGCCAACATAATATTGTACCACCCATTCCCAATCCCCAAACTAGTCCAGAAGGATCTTATAGTTGATGGTATCAAAATCCACTGAGAGGTTGAGTAGAACAAATATGAATGAGTTGCCCCAACCTATTCCTGCCAGAGATCATCTAAAATGCAACCAATGCTGTTTCCAACCCATATCTGGCCTGAATCCTGACTGAAAGGACAATCCATCTCACCCAATTGTTCTTTTACCATGTTTTTTGCAATCTTCCCTAGAAATGTAGATTGGATATTGGATGAAAATGTTCTAATATGGTGGGGTCTAATAATGGCTTCTAAAGGAGGAGATGAACCAGAGTGTCTCTTAAGGAAAAATACATATCAGAGAAATTGTCTTGGCAGATAGATTCACTGTGTAATAGATTTGTAATTTCATTTAGGTTATGAAAAGCAGCAGTAATAAAAAAAACTCATCTGGATACAGTGTTACTATGTTTTTATTAATCAAAGTCTAAAAAGTAGAAAGAATAAGCAAAAACAAATACATCTTTGCTATTATTCTTTTAGTATTTTGAATTCCAACCTGGACATTTGGTTTGGTTCTTGTAAAAATGTGTTTAATCTATTTGTTATTCCAACTAATGTACACTATCTATAGCAAGGGTCTTCAAACTTAGCAAGTTTAAGACTTGAGAATTTCAACTCCCACAATTCTTGAACTAACATTTCTGGAAGAGGAATTCTGGGAGCTGAAATCCACAAGCCTTACAGCTGTCAAGTTTAAAGACTCCTGATCTATAGGAATGACTTTCCCTATGCATTGTCATAACTATAACTGTTACTCTTTTCCTTTATTGTATTTTGGGTTTACCTTCTATATAAAACTCAGTGACCTTCTAACTCTTTGCAACAATGTTTTAAATTTTATAAATATAAATTATACCATTTTCAAGAATGAAAATGATAATTTTTATATCTACTCTATTCGATCACCAATACTACCCCTGTATTTATGACTAATTTATCTAATTTAACTTTGAATTTTGAATTTTTCAGACATTTCAAGTATCCTAAACCATATTTTTACCATGCAAAGAATTATCTGATTTGAATATTCCTAGATAATATAGCATTCTTATTAGGGTAAAGATTTCACAATATTTCAGTGTTTAACTTGTATTTCTTCATTTTGAACATTTTTTCTATAATTTTGCTGAGGATCACACATATTTCAAATCTAATTTCCACTGTGATTATGATCACTATATCATTAGTTAAGGATTCAGTTTTAATTTTTGATTTTCCATTTAGCTTCAGATCATGTATATTTTATAACCTGGATATTTTTCTACTTTATTTCAACAGATTATATTGAAGTTTTGGTATGAGTGAGGGATATAATTAAGATAGTAAAAACAGTAGACACATAGAATTCCTTTGAAAAACATTCTTTCCTAATGTTCACATTTCCTATTTCTTTGTTATTTATCACCAAAGTTGTTTTGCAATTTGTATAGCTTGTTTACAATATTGTCCAACACTGGAGGTTTTAAAAAAGAGATTGAATTTTTCTGAAATGTTATATAGGGTTTCCTAAGCAAGGGGTTGGATTATAAGATCTCCAAGGTCACTTTCAACTCTGTTATTCTATTATTCTAGATAGCTGTATTAGTGCTAAATATTTCCAATCAATTATGAATCTAACTATGTTAAACTACACCCTTATTTTTAAAATTGCCATTTGCCATTTATTCTTTACTTTTTCCAAGATGATTAAAACTCAAACAAAGAAGATTAAGAATTAGACTGCAAAAGGAAAAGATAACAGAATGTGGATTTTAAATGTCAGGTCAATGAAATGCTACAAGTTGAAAAAGCTTAACAAGATGTGTTATTTTATTGCCATTACAGTTAAAGCATTATTTTTATGGTTTAATTTAGACTGATGATTTGAGTTTGGAAATTTACTTGGTACTGTTGGCACCTCAGTTTGTTGTGATAAATTGTTGGTCTCATAAATTAACAAGGCATCAAGCACTGATTTTGGAGTGTTGCTAGGTTAAGGTCCAGTCCCTAATGAATAATGCAGTCCTAGCATATTGGCAGCTAGACTGCTTGTTATTCATTGTAAGGTGCCTAGCTATGGGAGTGTTAGATATTTGACAGCATTGAATAGAAACCAGTCATCCATACAAACTACCTCCAGTGAAGTGGAAAAGACCATAAAATTGTTTCAGCAACAGCTAATTCTCTTGCTTCCTTTAAGGCTTCTTAACTGTTTAGTTGCCAGTGCTAAGATATGCTAAATAATATTGAATATAGAAAATATTAAACTGAGCTCCATATTTTGCTAGGTGGTATGCTTATACAAACTAACAAAATGAAGCTGAGAGAAGGCAGTCTTAAATCCTGGTAACTTAAGAGCCTGTGGTCTGAAAATCACCGACAACAATTTCCAACTATTTATTTCTCAGATTACGAGGGTCAGACAAATTTTTCCAGCTGCAGTTCAGTTTATGTTTCCAATTTCCAATTTCATTTGATTCCATTTTTGTTTCAGTTTCTAATTTTTTAAACTAAGATTTTCATGAGCATGTTCATACAATAATATTTCTTCTGATACACACATATACATACATATATCAAATAAAACCAATACTTTTATTTCACAGAATTTTAGTAATGGAAATTATATTCAATCTAGTTAAATCCTTTAATAGGAGTATTTGTGCTATGAATCAATGAAAAAAATAGAGTAATGATCTTTATTTGTTGAATTTACTTCATTTGTTCCATTTCAGGGTACAGAATTGCCAGTTGTTGAAGTTATCAAATTGATTGCAATGTAATTACAATGAAGACCTCTAAAAGCTTCCGTGTTTCGTACCCATAGAATACTAAATATATAGCCATGACTCCTATTTTTTATTGGCATATAATACTGTACTATTTCAGACTTCGTACCCAAATAATCGAATCTGAATTTCTCTTTTTTATTAGAAATTTTATTTTCTTTTAAATAAACAATGATAGGTTTTCAAGTGAATTCTCTGAATTTCTGCTTTATCTTGTTTACCATTAACCATTCCAAGTGCTACTAGTATCTTCGAGGAAGGCTATATCCCTACTTCATGTTGTGAAAATATTAACAGCAAGAATATCTATAGGTGTTACCTATAATTCTTATTATCTATAACTCTTGATAAAGATTCCTACACCTAAATTTAACTTCTTGCTTTAACTTCATCTTGTGTTTTAATTATCTTGTTTTTATTTCTGATTCCTTCTAGCCATTTCTTCATTCTTTTTCTGTAACTCATCGTCTTTCTATCATGTATGTGACCAACTTCTGTTTTTTTTACTATATCCAAAACCAGACATATAATATAGCTCTTCATTCTGGTGGCTTACTTGGGAAATATTGCAGACGTTGATAACATAATAGTCTGTTACATTCATATATATGGTAAACAGAAGATATTTCTGAGGTCACTTTCTTGAAGAGTTTTGGTGTTGCATCCCTGACAGTCCTTTTGTGTTCCTTTGCTATTGTTCTTCCTGGGAAACAATTTATTTCTGGTTCAACTACAACATAAATGGAAGAGATCTTAGAGATTTGCAAAATTTGGGAACGAGGCCTCTTCCTATAACATGAGCATGAATCTCACTCCACTTTCTGACTCAGTGATTTTCTTCCCCTCCTACAGCTAAGAAATCATCAACATAATATACAGTATATTGCCTAATATTGAGATGAAAGGCAGCTTTGCAACTCCCTCCCCCAGTAATTGATGTTTTCCACCTGGAAAATAAGGCAGAAGGTTTTGCATTCTCACTTTGCTTTAATGATGTTATTGCAGGCCAGCTCATGAATTTTTTCATTGCAAACACATTTGTCTTGGTACATACAGTAAGACAAATATTGTTTTGCACATTTCTTCTGAAATCTAATCTATTTACTATAGAAGACTTGAGAATTTGTTTCCTTTTAGGGTTAAATCTTCTGGAATTTTTTATTCATTTCCAGAATTGGGAATTGTACTGCCCACATAGAATTTTCATGGTCACTTTTGTTTCTCTCACATTGTTTCAAAATTAAAATTAATTAATTCAGTTTCAGGATGCACTGATTATGACCTTTTTTCTTTGAAATATTGAACATCTGCTTACTGGAGAGATTAACCTTCACTTGATTAAGCCAGCTATTTTCTTCTGTTTCTTTGGATATTTCAGAAATCATGTCAATAATAACTCTACAGATTCATTTTTAAAAGTAAGAAGACCTGAGGGTCTCTTTATGCTAGCTACTGTCAAACTTTAAAATATTCATTCATACAGTAATTCCATAAATTATGTTACACAAAATATTTTTACAGATTGATCATCATGACAGGTCAAAAATTAGTAGCATAGTCATAGTTGGCCACAATGTCAAACCTGAAAAATGAAAAAAATGTTTGGATTATATAAAATCTGTGGAAAAAAAAAACTTAAATTGCACTAAAGGACTTTGAAATCTGAAATTTTAAAATAGATTTTTGGGAAATTGAGGAAGATGCTATGACATTAAAAGAAGATGAAAAAATGTTTCAACAGGATAATATGGATGTTATGTGGCATCTATTGAAAAAAATAGGGGTATTTCTCCCCCCCACCCAGACTTAGGAATCTGCTTTGAAAATCCAGATGCCATATTTTGTTTTGTATTTTTTTTTTAATTTTTGGTTTTTAAGACGAACATAGACAAACAAAACATAAAAACATCAAGCCATCTTCCATATATACACATACAGTGTGCCAGTTGGTTTACAAATTGTTTTGTGCTTCCATTTCATACTCTTCAATTACAATTACATTGTATATATTCTCATATTTTCAATCAAGTATTAAATACATTAATATCATTGTTAATCATTTGACTATACTTATATTCATTCATTTTTCACAAAATAATCATATTTTACTTAATTTATTTTATAACAGTTCATATTATCATCTCAAATCTATCCTATAATCATTTTGCAGATATAATAAGAAAAGACTACATCTTTATATATTTATTATTTTCTGATAATCTACATAGTTCATTAAGGCTAGGTCACACTAGTCGACGGATGCAAAACGTATGCAAAAAGGACACAGTGGATGAGCAAAATTTCAGGGGTGGCTCCATCTGTTCTTATCCGCTCTCAAAAGTGGTGAAAATTTGCATAAACAGAACAGAAAACAATGGAAAGGAACAGACGGGGGTAGTACGTAGCGAGGATGGTAAGTGGATGTTCGTAGGAAGCCTAGCGGATGGAAGCGGATGACACATCCGAAGGGCTTCCAGGGGAGAATAGCAAAGTGGACGCGTAGCGGAAGGAGTTGATGCATAGCAGATGACGCGGATGCATCATGGATGCCTATAGGATGCATAGCGGATGCGTACCGAATGCATAGCGGATGCAAAGCATTCACTGCGCATGCGGGGAGTATGAATTGCATCAGCTCTGCAGATATAAAAGGATGCAGCTCGCAAGCAGTCACCATTCAGAGGAAAGACCTTCTGCCAGAGACATCTTGAAAGAATACCATGGTTCGTCAGTCAAGGAAGAAAAGGAAGCCTGTGCCTACTCCTGCCAGCCCTGGCAAGAAGGATAGAACCACCATCTCACCCCTGGTGCTGACTCTGAAGCTGCTGGTGCTTCTGCTGCTGGTGGTGGTGGTGTTGCTGCTGCTGGTGCTTCTCCTGCTGGTGCTGCTGGTGCTTCTCCTGCTGGTGCTGCTGGTGCTTCTCCTGCTGGTGCTGCTGGTGCTGCTGGTGCTTCTCCTGCTGCTGCTGCTTCTCCTGCTGGTGCTGCTGCTGGTGCATCTCCTGCTGTGTTGCTGCTGGTGGTGCTTCTCCTGTTGCTGCTGCTGGTGCTGCTGGTGTTGCTGCTGCTGGTGCTTCTCCTGCTGCTGTTGGTGCTACTGCTACTGCTGCTGCTGCTGCTACTGCTACTGCTGCTGCTGTGGTGGACCAGCCCCAAGGCCCTCAAAGCCCTGCTGCTGAAGGCCCTGAAGCCCCTGCCAGAGGGAGGAAGAGGCAAGGCAAGGAGAAGGGAGAGAGGAAACAGTACTCCATTTCCGAGGACCATGAGGAGGGGGTGCTGGAATGGCTGAGGGAGAACGAGTACCTGTGGAGAAAGGGCCACAGACTATATCGCGACACCAAGAGAAAGCAGGCAGCATGGAAAGACAAGGCAGAGAGCCTAGGCTACACTGCAGATGTACTCCTGGGATGGTGGAAGCACATGCACACCTGGTATGGCAAGCTGCACCTGAAGAAATCTGGCCAGACCGCTGTCAAGCTGACTGACCGGGAGATGTACGTCATGGCCGAGTGAAGCTTCCTGGAGGGTGAGATCCGCCACCGAGGAGCAGCCCCTCTGTCAACCCTCTCCCTCAGACAGCCCACAGACAGCCAGTCCTCTTCCAGCCAGGAGCCAGCTACCCTGTCCAGGCAGGTGTCTTCAGAGGGCCCCATGGCAGAGACCCCCCCTGACAGCTGCACTCCCCATGCTGGTGGACTTGGAGGATCCCATGGAGGATGACGCCCTGCTGTCACAAATGGAGGAAGAAGTAGCAGCCACCAGAGGCCAACCCACCCCCACCCCCAGCTCCAGAGGATGCAGGCAGAGAGGCAGACTGGTGGGTCAGGACCACAGTGTGCTGTTGGAGATCAGGGACAGATGTGGAGGATCCCCTGTCTTAAATGAAGCAAGAAGAAGCAGCAGCCAGAGACCAACCCACCCCCAGCTCCACCTCCACAGAAAGCAGGCAGAAAGGCAGACTGGAGGGCCAGAGCCACACTGTCCTGTTGGAGATCAGGGAAACAATCAAAACCAGCACAGATCTTCTCTCTCAGATGGTCCACAGTGACATACCATCCTTGAACCGGAAGCCCTTCATCACCTATGTGAGCCAGACCCTCATGGACCTGCCCGAGGCCCAGTACCAGGTGATGAAAGAGAAGATAACAGCACTGCTGCACCATCCTCCAGGCCCAGCTGAACCTGCTCCGGCCCACTCCAGGTCTGGTCCTCCACCCCAGGCGATGTCACAGCCCTTCCACGGCTTTCAACAGTCCATCACCTACCAAGGCTATGAGTACCAGGACTTCTTACAGCAGAGGCAGCCCTTCCCAGTCCAGGCCCAGGTACATCGCATGCTACAGATGCCTCACCTCACCCAGCTGCAGACCAGACAGCCCGACTACACTCCTCCTTCCTCCACCCCACAGCCAAGCCCCTCAACAGAAAATCTGTCATCAGTATTGTGCCTGACATCCCAGGTCCTTGAGGAAGGGCCTCTTAACCTCACAGGACTGAGTCAGCTCTCTGAGAGCCTCCTGAACACACCATCCCCTGTTGTACTCTCGGGGCCAAGCACCCCAATGGCACCTCAGACCAGCAGTCCAGCCACAGCCACCTCCACAGTCCCTGGCCTCTCGACAGCTGAGATCATGGACATGCCTCAGAGTGACTGAGAATAGTGCCAGAGACTGAGTTCTTACGTGTTCACCTTATCTTTGCTTAAAGACACTTTACTTGGTTCATTTTGCTTTTTTAATAAAGTCATACAGTTTACTTAAGACAGTTGTTAATAAAGGTTATATTTGCTTCACACACTTGGTTCATTTTATTTACTTAATAAAGTGTTGGTGAAAACTTTGAAAAAATGGTTAAGCCTTTGCATGCTTGTGGGATAGGTAAGGATAGTTGTGGGACAGGTAAGGATAGTTGTGGGATGGGTAAGGATAGTTGTGGATAGGTAAGGATAGTTGTGGGATGGGTAAGGATAGCTGTGGGATAGATAAACCTCCAGTGCAAGCATAGTGGGACTGTATGGTCCACCCTCCCAGCTGCCACACATATGGCCCTTTTTTATCAATAACAATTTATTCATTGATCAACACATTTCAAAATAAACAAAGCTCTTTATTAATGCCCTATTCATTGTAGGACCACTCAACATACATGGCACAATCTCATCAGTGTTATGAGACAGCCTCAAGGAAGCATCCATTAACCATCTACCAACCTGTCTTGCCACTCCACTGCTCCAGCTGGGGAGTTGCACCAGTGTTTCAGGAGATTGCGCTGCTTCTTCCCTTCACGTAAAGCTCTGTTGGAGCCTTGTACATCCACAGTGTCTATCAGGTTTCGTCCTTGCCTCCATTCACCAGGCTCCATGTCCCCATTCCCTTGTTGACGGTCCACAAGCCTGTTCTGCAACACTGGGTAGCGGGTGCACATGAGATTGTGCAGGATGCAGCAAGGTTCCACAATGCTCCTCACAGTCCCTGGGTGATGCTGCATGGTGGTGAGAAGGACCTGAAACCTGTGGGCCAGGATGCCAAAGGCGTTCTCCACCACCCGTCTTGCCCTGGACAGCCTGTAGTTGAAGATCCTCTCTTCACGGGTGAGGTATCTTGAAGTGTACGGCTTCATGAGGTAGGTTCTGAGGGAGAAGGCATCATCATGGTGGAGATCAATGGATGATGTGGAAGAGCAAGACCAAGGGTGAAGAGGTCTGTACACCATGGCTGCTGGACTGATAGTGAGATCCAGGTGATTTCCTCCCCCTTTTTATAAGAAATATCAGTTTTCCGCTAGGTGTCCTTCCACATACTCTAGGCATACTAATTATCCGAGATACATCCCATATATGAACATTTTGTCCGTTTTAATGCTTTATATACGAGATGCATCCACTTAAATCCTTTCTATTTCTGTGCTACTAATGCTGTGTGGACGTTCCGTGCGCCTTTCGCTTCCTCCCTCTTTCCGTTTTCAGCTGGAGCGGTTGTGAGTTGCGAGGATGGCCAGAGGATGCCGAGAGGATACAGCGGACGTGTAATGGATGACAACGGACATAGAACGTTTGTATGTGTCGCGGATGTACATCGTATGCGGCGGAAAGTTCATCTGCTCAAAAAGTTTTGTGTAGCTCAAAACTTTTTGAGTGGATGAAATAGCAGTGGACGGATATTTGCCGGATAGAGCGTATGAAACCCGTACTCAGTGAGTACACAACGGATGCATCGTGTTTTCCAATGGATGGCAAGCTTTTTTGTCCATTTTACATCCTCTTTGCATCCGTTGGTGCAGTGGGATATGGGCTTTACCATGTTTTATTGTGTAACTATTGATATAATAGATCCCAAATTTTATAAAATTGTTTATCATCTTGTTCTCTGATTTCAAATGTCAATCTACTCATTTCAGCACATTCCAATATTTTCTTCATGATTTCCTCCTTTGATGGTATTTTCCCATTTTTCTAGTTTTTAGCAAATACAATTCTAGCCGCTGTTAATACATTTACAATCAGGTATTTCAATTCTTTACTATATATTTCAGGTAGAATTCCCCCCAAAATATCTCTGGTTTCAAATCTATATGCTTTTTTGTCATTTTTTCCAACCATATGTGGATTTTAGTCCAACATTTTTTAGCATCCACACAAGTCCACCACATATGGTAATATGAGCTAGGTGTCTGATGACATTTCCAACATTTTTCGGATTTGTTCTTGAACATTCTTGCTATTCTTGTCGGGGGAAAGTGCCACCTGTAAAACATCTTATACAAATTTTCTTTATATGCGGTTGACATTGTCATTTTATAATTCTGAGACCACAATTTTTGCTATTTCTCTAAATCAATCCCATATCCAAAATTCTTCCCCCAAGCAATCATTTTTCTTTAACTTGTTCTTCTTCTAGTTTAATTGCTAATAAGTATCCATAAAATTTTTTAATCACCTTTTCATCAGTACCTGTCAAAATCTTATCTAAATCAGTCACTTTATTGTAGAAACCTTGTTTTAGAGTCTTTATCATACCTTAAATATATTTGTGCATATGAAAACCAATTCATCTTGAAACCTTGTTCCTCTAATTTTTGTAGGGATTTAAGTTCACCCTTTTCATTCAATATTTCACCATATCTAGCTGTTTGTACCTTTTAATATATTAAAGGATAGGAAAATGCTTCAATAGTCGATAGCCAGACTGGAATTTTCAAATAACATTGACTTTTAATCTTCTCCCAGTTTAACCACAGAGACTCCCATATATAATGTCTTCTAAAATACCCCTGCGTTTTGGTTCCTTTATACTATAGAAATGCATGCCATCCCAATAACAGATCATGTCCTTCTAATGGTAACAATCTAGTATTTCTTAATGTTATCCATTCCTTAAGCCCATGTGACAGTGAACCAACGGATGCAAACAAGATGTAAAACGGACAAAAAACCTTGCCATCCGTTTGAAAACGCAATGTACTCACTACCTCCATTTGGCTTCCTCTCTATCCGTCCAGCATCCGTTTATTGACATTTCATCCGCTCCCAAAGTTTTGGGCCGCCCAAAACTTTTGCGCAGAAAATGTATCCAGTTCGTCCATTCTGCATCCGCTACGCATCCGTTATGCATCCGTTACGCATCCGCTATGCATCCGCTATATCCACCAGGCATCCGCTCCGCATCTGCGCAACTCGCATCCGCTCGGACGCAGGGAGGAAGCGGAACGGACGCAGAATGGATGCAGAACGGATGCAGAACGGATGCCAAGCAGAAACAAAGCGTTTAAAATGGAAAAAACGTTCGCAGAGGGAACCCATCTCGGATATTAAGGATGTCTGCAGGATGCCTAGAGGATGCCTAGAGGATGCAAAGGGACACCTACACTGCCTATAAAAAGGGGGAGCAACTCACCTGCATCTCACTTTCAGAACAGCAGCCAAGTTGTGCAGACCTCTGCAGCCTTCATCTGACTCTTCCTCTTCCACAGCATCCAGTCATGTCCACCGTGGATTGTGACAAAGTCCTTTCGGCAGCCACCATCCTTCTGCAACAGTGCGAAACCATCTACAGGCTCTGTGAACACTACTACGGGGAGAAAAGGAGGCACCCAAAAAAAGTCTGGGTCCAAAGATGGTTCGCCAGAAGAGCAGAGGACGGACTGTACAACAAGCTGATGGTGGAGCTCAGGAGCGAAGACACTCAGGTGTTCCAGAACTTCATGAGGATGCCTCCAGCCATGTTTGACGAAGTTGTGCAGCGCCTGACACCCAGGTTGACCAAGACAAACACCAACTTCCTGCCCAGCCTGGAACCTGGGCTCAAGGTGGCACTCACTCTGCGCCACCTGGCCTCAGGGACCACCTACAGGAGCATGCAGTACAGCTGGAGGGTGCCACCCAGCACCATCAGCTTTGTGGTCAGAGAAGTGGTGCAGGCTGTTAGGGATAACATTGTTTACCCTAACTGGTTTAGGAGAAATAATAACTATGAATCATAGTTAGTGTATGTTAGAGTGTATGCAGCTTTAACTGTGAAATAGCAATTAAAGGAGTGGTTATGAAAACAATATAAAAGTAGCAAGACTACGGCTTGCTCTCACTGGCTGGCTTTGATGATCCCTGATTACTGCTTGGAATCAAGACTGCATTGCTCGAACGGGAGAGACAACAAAGGACTGATTTGTAAGTGAACTGACATAGGATATTCTACATGGACTTTGCTACCTGAATATCCCTGAATGGACTGACTACATGATAAATGACTATTGGACTGATATTTGACTATGCCATAAACTTATACTGGAATAAAATATATTCTTGATAGCACAAGCGTATCTGTTATTTTTACTGTATGTTAATAAACATACAAGCTTAGCTCACTCATTTATCTGTGTGCCTATCTGACTAACGCTGCACATTCTGTTTAGCTTGTCTACCTAACCCTGGTTGGGGAACCCAGGCTTAACACTGGTTATGGGCCCAGAGGCTGCAAAGTCAGTTTAACTAGGTTAAACAGATTTATGTAAAAAGTGAGAGTTTGTGTTGTAATACATTACAGTAAACAGACAGCTGTGTTTTATTAATTATATTTTTATATCCATATAAGAAAACATGGCACAAGTCAATCTACAAAGTTTGTCCCTTATATCCAAGCTGGATGGAACAAACTATGTATCATGGTCTACAAAATGTAGTCTACTTCTACGAGGAGAAGGTCTGTGGAACATAATTGAAAATCCACCAAACGTAGAAGAATGGGATCCAGAGGATGAGGAAGACAGAATAAAGATAGAAGAATTTAAGCATAAAAATCAACAAGCCATTTGCATAATTGGGTTAACCTTAACTGATCAACAGCTTGTTTATATCCACAGAGAGAAAACGGCTTTTGGGTGTTGGCAGAAGCTGAAGAGGATTTATGTTCGAGATAATGTTGGTGCTCACATAAATCTAACACGGAAGCTTTTCAGGACGCATCTCCAAACAAATGGTGATATGCTGAGTCATTTAAAAACTATGCAAAGCATTTTCCAAGAATTACACGAGAAAGAGCTTATATTCTCTGAACAACATCAAGTTTATATAATTCTATCTTCCCTTGATGAAAGTTATGATAACTACGTAACTTCACTTGAAATTTTGCCAAAGGACAATTTAACTTTAACTGATATAACTGGCAGATTGATCGAAGAGGCCAGAAGAAGGCATGAAAGAGATGAATTAAGGAGGGAGCAACCTCAAAAAGAAGATAATGAATCTCCTACTGCATACGCAATTAAAAAGTGTTTTAATTGTGGAGGAAGAGGACATTTGGCAAGATTTTGTAAAAAGGCAAAGCGCCAGAACACTGGCCAGAATACTAAAAATCATCAAAAGATAAATAAACATTTAGAGTTAGCCATGTATACTAACGGAGCTGTAAAAAATAATTTATGGGTGGTTGACAGTGGGGCATCCAATTGTATAACAAATGATAACAAAAATTTTATTAAAATGTCCCAGAGTAAACAGCAGATATCGTTAGCCAATGGCTGGAAACTGAAAGCTAAAGGTGAAGGTATAACATATTGTTCTTTTATAAAAGAGAATGTAAAAATGTTATATGTACCACAACTTAAGTTTAATTTAATTTCAGTTAGAATGTTGGTTAAACTAGGATATGTAGTTACATTTAAGGGAGATAACTGCATACTTGAAAAAGAAGATAAGAGAATTACTGCATCTTTAAGAGGTGAATTATATGTGTTAAATGATGATGGTTTAAAGGTGGCTAACACAATTTATGAAAATAAGAAACCTCATGACGAATGTATTCACTTGTTACATCGAAGGCTAGGGCATTTAAATTTTAAAATGCTTAAGAAAACTGTTGAATTGTCTAACGGAATAAGTTTGAAATCTTATAATAAGTATTTGCAATGTAATGCCTGTAATCAAAATAAGAGCAGGGTCATACCGGCTAATAGAGTTGATGGATTTACTACTAAAGAGCCATTAGAAGTAGTATTTGCTGATTTAATAGGTCCGAAAAAACCAAGTGTAGGAGGAGCTCGCCACATACTAAGTATAATGGACCACTATTCTAGATATGGGTTTTGCTATTTAATGAAGAGCAAAACTGAAACATATCAAAATCTATTTAATTGGCTAAAATTTGCTGAAAGAAAAACTAAAAAGAAATTAGTAACTCTCATCACAGATAATGGTACAGAATTTACAAATAATAAATTCCAAAACAAACTAAAAATGTTAGGTATTCAACATAAAATGTCTGCACCATATAGGCCACAACATAATGCCTTTATAGAGAGAAGAGGCCAAACATTACAATCAATGGCACAAACTATGATGTCTGATTCAGGATTACCTGACAATTTATGGGGAGAAGCAATAATGTGTGGTAATCATATATTAAATAATGTTGTTAATTCAACAACAGGTGAATTACCATTCACACTGTGGCATGATACAAAACCTGATTTAAGTTACATGCACACATTTGGAGCACCAGCAAGGGTGCATATCCCTACACAACTTAGATACAAAGGACAGCATAGAGTTAAAAGATTAATTTTCGTAGGATACACATCCAATCATAGATCTTATAGATTCTGGGAACCAGGTACATCTAGAGTTTACACCAGTGCTAGTGCAAAATTCCTAGAACATGTAGGATGGAATAGATTAGAGCAAGATTTAAATAATGAAGTATTTATTGAACCCTACAAAAGGCAGAAAGATGAGATTAGCTATAAGAAGAGTCCAATTAAAGAAGAAGTCCACGAAGAGCAAATAGGACCAGAACAAGAGGAAATAGTTGATCAGGAAGAGTTACATAATCAAGAACAATTAATAGAGGAAAGTCCACCTGTAAGTCCTATAATACCTAGACGTACTACACGTGTAACTAGATCACCTGATAGGTATCAAGCAAGTATAGTTTGCCAAATAACTAAAGTTCCAACTAGTGTAGATGAACTTAGGATGTATCCTGCTAAGGATCAGGAGAATTGGCAAAAGGCTATGGAAAAAGAACTAACTTCATTAAAGGTAATGAAAGTGTATGAAGATGCCAAATTACCTCCAGGAGAAAAATCCATTGGGTGCAAATGGATATTTAAAGTAAAAACTGGAAATGATGGGACTGTTACCCATAAAGCTAGGTTAGTAGCTCAAGGATTTAATCAAACTGCATCTGATTATGATAAAGTTTTTGCACCAAGCCTTAAAGCTACATCTTTAAGAGCAGCACTAGTGTGGGCAGCTAAGAAAAACTATGTCATTAACTATTTAGATGTAGAAACTGCTTATCTACATGCACCATTGCAGCACACTATATATTTAAGAAAACCAATTGGTATAAATGACAATAATGTAAATAGTAATGATTGTTGGAAACTCAAAAAGAGTCTTTACGGGTTGAAACAATCTGGGTTTGAGTGGAACCAATATATTGTGAAAGAGTTAAACAATATAGGTTTTAAATCTGGTTTAGCAGATCCGTGTGTGTTTAAAAGAGAAAATAATGGAACGGTGTCATTATTGTTATTATTTACAGATGATATTGCTTTAATAACTAAGACTAATAATGAAGCTAATGAGATTATATCATTATTAGCCAAAAAGATAAAAATAAAGCATTTAGGTGAAATTAAAAGGTATCTAGGATTGACAATTAATAAAACAAATAATGGTTTTAAGATATCTCAAGAAGATAAAATTTGCCAATTAATTAAAACTTATAAGATGGAACTTTGTAAACCAGCAAAGACTCCAATGAGTCAAGAAGTTTGCCAAACTAATGATCAAAGTCCCAAATTTGATAAGTCCATATATCAATCTTTGATTGGTAGCTTATCATATATAAGCAATTGGTCAAGGCCAGATATAGCTTATAGTGTAAATCAGCTGGCACGTTTTAATTCAGATCCAAAAGAATGTCATTGGAAATCCTTAAAAAGAATATTAAGATATCTTAAGGGAACAATGAACCATGCATTGTAAATAGAACCAAAGGGTGATTTGAGTCTTAGTGCTTATGCAGATGCAAGTTTTGCAACTGATATAAACACTAGAAAATCAACATCTGGGATGGCTATATTATTTGGTAAGACACTAATAGGATGGAGGTCAATCAGACAACAGCATATTAGCTTATCTACGATGGAAGCTGAATTTTCATGTCTGTCATTATTATGCACTGACTTGATTTTCTACAAACAGTTATTGTTGGACATGGGTATAACTGTAAAAGATTCCATTATGGTGTATGAGGATAACCAAGCAGCTATAAAGTTAGCTACTAGTATTGCTGTAAAAACTAGATCAAAACATACTGACTTAAGATATTTGAATGTAAGAGAATCAGTGAAAAATGGACTAATAAAATTGGAATACTGCATGGCAGAAGAAAACATTGCAGACCAATTTACAAAAGCTCAAGGAGCAATTAAGTTTAAAGAGAGTTGTGAAAAATATAATTTAAAGATGTAAATGATTCCTAGTTATTATTTAACCTAAAAGGGGAGAATGTTAGGGATAACATTGTTTACCCTAACTGGTTTAGGTGAAATAATAACTATGAATCATAGTTGTGTATGTTAAAGTGTCTGCAGCTTTAACTGTGGAATAGTAATTAAGGGAGTGGTTATGAAAACAATATAAAAGTAGCAAGTCTACAGCTTGCTCACTCTGGCTTTGATGATCCCTGATTACTGCTTGGAATCAAGACTGCATTGCTTGAACGGGAGAGAGAACAAAGGACTGATTTGTAAGTGAACTGACATAGGATATTCTACATGGACTTTGCTAACTGAATATCCCTGAATGGACTGACTACATGATTTATGACTATTGGACTGATATTTGACTATGCCATAAACTTATACTGGAATAAACTATATTCTTGATAGCACAAGCGTATCTGTTATTTTTACTGTATGTTAATAAACATACAAGCTTAGCTCATTCATTTATCTGTGTGCCTATCTGACTAACGCTGCACATTCTGTTTAGCTTGTCTACCTAACCCTGGTTGGGGAACCCAGGTTTAACAACTTCCTTCTTCTCTTTACTACCATAGCCAAACTTGGCCTTGCAATCTATTCATTGCAATATTTTCCTTGATTCTTTCTCCTTTCTCAATTTATATGCTAATCATCTACCTGGTTTATTTGCCTCTTCAAAGTAATTCTGTTTAGCACCTCTGATTTTCTGTGCTAATTCTTCTTTTTCTATAAGACTCATTTTATGTTTAATTATATCCATTTTTAACTTAATGTCCTTTTTCTGTGACATTTTCTGTAGCTCTTTTTCAAGTCCTTTATATTTATCCTCTAATGCTTTAGAGGCTAGTCTTTTCATGGTATTTCTTTTCCTTATATAGTCTATTATCAAGACTCTGACATATGCCTTCATTGTATCCCATACATTCTGAATTGATGTATCTTCTTTTTTGTTTTCTCTAAAGAAGAAAGCCAGTTCTTTCTCCATCCGCTGTGTGAAGTCTTTTTCCTTTAGTATAGTGTTATTTAACGTCCATCTAGATCTTCTTTGTCCTTTCCATTTAATTGTCATTGGACAATTAAATGCCCAAGTACATGTTTCATTTATTATTTATTTATATTATTTATTTCTTGAATATTAGCTAACAATTCTGTTGACATCCATATCATATCTATTCTGGACCATGATAAATGTCTGTTTGAGAAGAAGGTGTATTGTTTAGTTTCAGTATTTCTTTCTCTCCATGTATCTTTTAAGTTTTTTTCATCTACTATTTAAAAAAAAGATTTAGGGAGAGTCTTTCTGTTTCACTTTGTTGTTTTCTGTGCTGTATAGCCCAGTTTATTGTCTACAATTCCATTAAAATCTCCCATTATAACTATATTAGCATAGTCCAGTTCAATTATTTTCATATATATTTTTTTATAGAATTCTTCTTGATTGTCATTTGGGGCATATATTGTAATCAGGAGTGTTTTCATATTATTGTTCATTATTTCCACCATTGGTATTCTTCCATCGTCATTGGTATAGATCAATTTCACTGGGATAATTTCTTTAATGTATAAAACCACTCCTCTTTTATTGCATTGTGTCAAAGAAGTAAATATTTTCTCTAATTTTGGCTGTATCAGCAATTGTTCATGTTGCTTTTTGATATGTACTTCTTGTAGACAGATTATATCAAATTTTAATTTCTCTAATTTATTGAAAGTTTTCCTTCTTTTAACAGCTGAATTAAGTCCATTTATATTAATTGTAATCAGTTTTTTCTCTTCCTTGGTTATATTTTGTGGTTAGGTTTAGCAGCTCTCGTATATCTTGGTTCACATTGTTCTTTGGCTTCCACTTTTCACTTACTGCACCTTCTTCTTTTTCAGTCACCATTTGGCAGTCCTCTTTGAATTCAATTAGTGATATTTCTTTTTATGCGTCTTCCTCTTTCCCTCCAAAATATTCCGTGTAAAATGATTCAGCTTTCTCAATTGAGTCAATTCTATATCTCTGATCTTGCCATGTGAACAATAAACCTTCTGGAATCTGCCATCTAAAATTCACCTCTTTTTTAAGTAGCATTTTGGTCAGAAATCAGTATTCTCTTCTCATCTCTCTCACTCTTCTGGGTACTTGTTTCAGGACCACAATCTCCTTGTCTTTATATTTCAATGTTTTCCCTCTTACCACTTGCAATATTTGCTTTAATACAATATTTGTTTTAATGGTTTTCTTTGTAAATCTGATGTGAAGTTCTCTTGGTAAACTATTTCTCATTGCATATCTTGTAAAGACTCGATAAACCTCATCTATTCCATCCATTATCTTCTCTTTAGCTATTTCCAAAGCTTCAGCCAAAATTTCTATCATTATCTCAGCTAGGTTTTGTCCCTTTTCTTCCTCTATATTTTGGAATCTGAGATAAAATTCTGATCTGTCCATCTCCCATCACAGCATCCCACTTTTGTCTTGTTCAACCACAGTTAATCTGCTATCAATATCTCCAATCTTCTTATCTCTTCGTTTATCTTCTTCAATTTTTTGGAATCTCTCATCATACTTCATCACCATTTGTTGAATGTTCTCCACCTTTTCATCAGTTTTTCCTGTTCTTTGTTCAGTGTTCTCTGTTCTCTTTTCAGTGTTCTCTGTTCTTATTTGAATATTTTGAATTCCTTGCATAATGATCTGCAGGATCACTTTTTCCTGTTCTTTTTCTTGCTGTAACATTGTCTGTATTGAACCTTGTCCTCCAGATGGTGAAGAGGAAGAAGAAGAAGTTGAGGAACTAGGGACTGTTAGTTTCCTACTCATTTCAGACAATTCAGAATCTTCAGGTTCTTCTAAACCTTAATCCACTTGTGAAATAACCAATTGCAATTCCAAATAAAAATAGGAAAAAAGAAACCAAATAGTGGCAACAACAACAATAATAATAATTCTTCAGGTTCTTCTATACCTTAATCCAATTGGTTGACTAGATCGCAATAAAAACTCAAAAATGGAAGAAAAGACCATGAACACATACAAAAAAGAAAAAAATTGTTAAATCCTGAAAAAGGCAGAAAAGTAAAAAATTAAAAACTAAAGAAGAGAAAAGAAAAGTTCTTCGGGTTCTTCAACACCTTAATCCAATTAAAAGGTCTCAGGTATAAAAGGATGCATAAGAAAAAAAAGAAAGCCACAAAAATTAAAGGAAAAAAACAATATGGAAAGTAAATAGAATGCAAGGGATGGAAAGAGAAGAAAGAAAAGAGACTACTCCCTTAAAAATAAAAAAGGAAGGAAATCATTAATACTAAAGCTTTTCCTTTAAAATAAGATGCAAACGTAAAAATTAGACTTCAAAAGACAAAAAGAAAGACAAAAACAAGTTCCAAAAGGCCAAAAATCCAAATAGCTATTACGAAAATTAAACTAGTAAGGAGGGGGTTTGTTAAAGTAAGAAATAGCACAGCTTAAAAAAATAAAATAAAAAGAGCACACTGAGCCTTGTTTAATTATCCAAGGCTTTTGTTAAAATTTATAACTCTCTTCTCCAGAGTCTTATCACCTTTTTTTATCTGTAAGCTTCAACACCAGACTCCAGCTGTTGATAGATACCCAGAAAAGCACCTGCAGTTATACACTCCCATGCTCTTCCCTCTATCTTATCAAAAAGCAATGTCCTTGAAAAGAAGTCTCAGTTCTTTCTCAGCTTTGTTTGGTCCAGAAAAAGAGAATATTTCCAAGTCTCCAGTTGGCAGTGTTACAAAGTTTCTTCTGCTTTCACTTTTCCCCTCCTTTTCCAAACAAGATATAATAAAAATTAATTAAAAAGGGAAAAAATATTTTAAAAAATGACTAAAAGGGAGTCTCTAGCCTAGAATATTATAAAGTCAAAAAGGAGAGAAAGAATAGGTGAAAGAAGAAGAAAAAACCCAGTCCAGTTTCAAAATATAAAATCATGTGTAGAAAATCCAGCAATGAAAAAAATAAAATAAAAATATTACTTTGAGATTTCTGTTTAAAATTGCCACTTAATCATTTCTGTCAAAAGTTTTACAGATTCTTCCTTTTCCTTAGCGTGTCCTTTCAAATCTTAAAATAAAGAAAAAGTTTTCACCAAACTGGCACACATTCTCCTTCCGTTCTCTTTTGTTTCGGAGCTGTCCCAACTTCAGCAGCTTTAATGGTTGCCTCTTTGCCATTGGCAAAGAGAGCTTCTCCTGGATCTACCAGGGACTTTGCGATATCCCTGGGATTGACAGGATATGCTCTTTACATTCACCATCTCTTCGGGATGGTTTAGATCCAAATGGACTGTCCAGAAGCAAAGATATCGGCAGCAATCTCAGATCTCCAAGATTGCATGCCATATCGTTGCGATGCCAACTTCGCCCTCTGGGATTTTATTTTGTTTTCTAAGTTAACATTTATATGTAATTCAATCTTTTTATTAATATTTCTTCATACATATAGGGATTGCAACATATATTATCCTATTTCTGTCTTCTTTGTGTAAAGATTTTTAACAGTTGAAAAGGAAATCTGTGCGCAAATATATTACAGTTCTAAAGAGGAGGAAAGATATTTTGATTGGTTACACATAAGGAATTCAATATTCCTTATGATGAATTTTCCCTTTAATTTTAATATTACAAAGGCAATATCTGTGATTTTCTTTCAGTAATCTATGTATGGATAACAGCATTATTCTCCAAATGTGGAAGTTTCAATAACCAAAATGGCACCACATGGACAAAAGAGAATTAGAAGAGAAAGAATGAGAGAATCCAAAGAGAAGAGAAACTCTTATCCACAAGCTCCATTTGTATAGATCAGCTGATTGATATTTGAAATAGAAAAATGAAAAATCAGATTGACAACAAAACATATTTTACTGGATAAATCAGGCTGGTGCCTGAAAATTTAAATCAGAATATTTAATATAGGAATAGGAATTTTTGATTCAAGTCCTGCTTCTATATTTATATTTATATGTGTATTTATTACACAATGACTTAATTTTTTGCACACTCATTTAACATTCTTTGAAATGCTGTTTACTGAGTTAAATGTCAAGGACAAAATTTGATGACAAAGGTTTCATAAAAGTCCAAGTGTACATTCATCTGACTGTTTCAGTTTAAAAAGGTTCACAGAGGCAATTTTCATTGTTTTAGTCATCCCAGAACCAGATTGCACATTTTTCTTTTGCAATTAATTACTGACATTTCATATGCTAGCTTCTTTGATATTGTGTTTGATTACATTCCTGATCATTTGCACTGAAGTTCTGTAAATTAGTAACATATATGTTTGAACATGCAATTCTGATTAACATAAGCTTTTTTAATGATGGAGATACTTTATTGAGAACCATTATATATAACATCCTTCATTTCAACCAATATCTGTGATGAACAGAGCAAACATCTCATAATGGGTGAATGTTGGTGTAACTATTATTAATTCTGCTATTAAAACAACTGAAGTGAATTATCTAAATGGAACTGCAGAAAAGATTCAATCAACAATTGTGATGAGCTTTAATGGCTTCACTGTGTTTCCATTCTTTGATTTGGACATTATGATTTGGACTCACTAACTACTGAGCCTTGATGGCGCAGTACTGCAGGCCACTTCTGCTGACTACCAGCTGTCTGAAATTTGGCAGTTCAAATGTCACCAGGTTCAAGGTTGATTCAGCCTTCCATCCTTTTGAGATGGGTAAAATGAGGACCCAGATTATTGGGGGCAATGTGTAAACTCTGCAAACTGCTTAGAGAGGGCTGTAAAGCACTATAAAGTGATATATAAGTCTAAGTGCTACTGCTATTGCTATATTCCAGAGATACAGAAGCATAATGCCTTGAAACCATTTTGGAATGATTAAAAATTGGCAAAATGTCTTGAAGCAAGCTTACCACCCACTTAGCAATCTAAAGAGAAATGGTTATGTGAGGAAATTCCCACTCACAAGTTATCCCTTGAGAAAGAACCTTCTTTAATAAGGCTGATTTTGAGAAGTTAGGAATTTGTTTCCTGGTTCATTTTCATTCAATTATTTGCTAATATCTCTTAAACTAACCATTTAAAAAACACTCAAAAGTTAATAAGCCTGATTGATGTCTATTATGCAAAATAATTGTAATATTTAAAAGGATAGTTTATCAGTATTACACACACACATATCTATCTATCTATCTATCTATCTATCTATCTATCTATCTATCTAT
>BLBF01000053.1:2178871-2198476 GCA_015471245.1 Laticauda colubrina
TATCTATCTATCTATCTATCTATCTATCTATCTATCTATCTATCTATCTATCTATCTATCTAATAGTCTGACTCTCAATCTGACTCTTGATAGCTTTCCAAAAATGCAATATAACTACAGTTAAAATATTAATGGTACAGTTAAGCAAACAATAGCAATATGAAAACACCAACAAAAATAGAATATTAAAGTGAAATGAAAATTAAAACTAAATCATAAAATAATGCAAGATGCTTTGGAATCCATTCTAAATTAACATCTTTACAATTTTCTGAAAATCAAAAGCAAGTCTGGTCTTTGTAGGAAGGCTATTCAGAGAACCAAAAAAGCAGCAACTTCTAGACTCACCTCCCAGAGGTGTGAGACTACAAGTAACTAGTGGCACAAAAGATCTAGTGCATTGGGTAAATTCATATTAGAGCATTTCGTCCCAAAATAATTCAGCACTAAGCTGTAGACTATTTTGTAGGTCAACACTAGGACCATAAATTGGCAACCAGTACTGAGTTGGCAAAATGAGCATTGCGTGCTCCCTATGCCAATAACCAATTGCAATTGCAGCTTCATGTAAGCCCTGTTGTAGTAGTCCAGCAGGACAGTAAAGAAGGCATGAGTTACTATAGTTTGATTTTTTTTAAAATTTTTTATTGATTTTAAAACAAACATAAACAAACTAAACATAAAAACATTAAACCATCTTCCATATATATACATACAGTGTGCCAGTTGGTTTACAAATTGTTTTGTGCTACCATTTCGTAGTCTTCAATTACATTTACAGTATATATCCTCATACTTTCAATCATACTTTCCTCATACTTTCCTCATACATCCTCATACTTTCAATCAAATATCAAGTACATAAATATCTTTATTAATCAATCATTGACTATACTTTTATTCATTCATGTTTTATAAAATAATCATATTTTACTTAGTTTATTTTATAACAATTCATATTATTCTCCCAGATCTATCCTAGAATCATTTTGTAGATATAATTTTCAAAAAAGAAAATATATCTTTAAATATTTATTATTTTCTAAAAATCTACATATTTTATTACTATGTTTTGTTATCTAACCATTGATAGAATAGATCCCAAATTTTATAAAATTGCTTATCATCCTGTTCTCTAATTTCAAATGTCAATTTCAGCACATTCCAATATTTTCTTAATGATCTCCTCCTATGATGGTGTCTTCTCATTTTTCCAGTTTTTAGCAAGTACAATCCTAGCCGCTGTTAATACATTTACAATCAGATATTTCAAATCTTTGCTGTATATTTCAGGCAAAAATCCCAATAAAAAAATCTCTGGTTTCAAGTCTATATGATTATTTGTCATTTTTTCCAGCCACGTGTGGATTTTAGTCTAATATTTTTTAGCGTCCAAACATGTCCACCACATATGGTGATATGAGTCAAGTGTCTGATGACACTTCCGACACTTTTCGGACTTATTCTTAAGCATTCTTGCTATTCTTGTCGGAGGAAACCTGTAAAACTTCTTGTACAAATTTAATTTTCTAGGCACCATGAGGATAATTTTTGAGCCTCCCCCCATATGCTGTTTTGTTGCCACCTGTAATGAGATTACAGTTACTCCACCATTTATGTAATATTAATGTTATGGTGTGTTCCACTTAGAATACACAGTAAAATTTTTGATTTGAATTATTTACTGAAGGTAACTATTCAGTATTAAGTGGAAAAAAAGTTTTGGTGTATCCTAAAATAATTAAAATTGTCTTCTTTTTCATTATTTGCATAATTATTTCTCAGGAGTAAAAAATAATTGAAGACTTTTGCTCAGCTTCATATTTTTCAGTTAATTTATTACATTTCTTTATCTTGATTGAAATTTGTATATATTAAAATTTGCCTGTGAAGACAAAAATAACATTTTTAGAAGATGTGTGACAAACTGCACAGTGTATGAAGTGTGTATTTTATGAAAAATATATGCAAGTTAAATGAAGAATTAAGCACTTTAAAATAAAAAAAAAATGATCCAGAAAATAGGACAATGCCTTTTTGTCTGTATATAGTGTTAAATGTCCTTTAAGAAAATGTTATGCTTGATTCGTCTGGGTAGCAAAGTCAGTCCATCATAGAAATTAGGGTGGGACATAGGGACAAGCTTAGTTCTCTGGCTTGTTAGCATAAAACATAGCTCACCAAAACTTATCACCCGGGATTTGTAAACACTAGAAAACAGTTTCCTAGGCCTGGAAACATAAATATGGGATTCATAATACTTTTTTTTCTTTCTTTAGATAGTGACTCCATATATTCCACTGTCCCATTTGGATTTGATTAGCCTGTGAAGACAAAGGAAAATGCCTGTTCTAGTCTGAAATATGAATTGTTTCAACTGTAACAGGAGTAAGAATTTTCTCATTTCTTTCTATGCTAGAGAAAAATTTACAATTACATGTTTGACATTGCTTTAGCATTTTGTTTGGGGGGGGGAGCAAGGTACTGTTTGATATTGCTTTAGCATTTTGTTTGGGGGGGGGGGGGCAGAGTGCACATATTTGTTGCACTTGATGTAGATTTCCTGCTGTGCTGTTAATGACAAGTCTCTTATCTTTCTTTCCACCACCCTCAGCTGTGGCAACAGCCAAGGCAATGCTGATGCTCAGCTAAATTGAAAAGCAAAAAAGTGAAGAACATATTCTTCAACTTCATGGGAAAATATTTGCAAAAACTGAATGAAACAAATAGAAAGTGCATGCTCCAGTAGATACGATAATAATAAAGTAGTATGGCTTAATCAAGTTTTTTTCTGCTTTTGTAACAACCCTGTTGCAGCTACTGCGCATTTCTAAGGCAATGTCATTTGGGATCCACTTGGAAGAATATAAACCTAAAGTTTTAGAATGAGGCCTTGAAAAATATGTACGCTAAGAAACAAAGAAATCATAGAATTTGAGAACCAAACAAGTCAATCTCTCATTGGATATGCTCAACACTCAGGACTACATACCTAATCTCAGCACAGGTCAATCACTGGGGTGTTTTGTATGGGAATTGGATATGCTGATTGCTAGCCTAACTGGGTCAGAAAAAGTTGCATACAAAGATAGCACCAAAGAACTTGGGCTACCTGCATTGTGAAGAGAAAAAAAAAACAAGATAGATGGATTAGCCTGGCTAATGACAGGCGCTGAGTTTAAATAAATCTCTCACTATCTTAGAATTTCCATGGGATACTGCCACAATATTTAGGAATCCCAGGAAACTAATCCTTTCTGCTTTCAAGTCAGCAGTGTAAGCCAATCAGGTGTTATTAATTTCATGATGAATAACCAAGGCAGGATGTCCATCCAGGAAAGCAAAATAAATGGTCTATAGATTTCTTTGAAAGTGAAATGTCTTCCACTGTAAAAAGACATCACTTGGAGTTTGCAGCAATACACACATTCTGTAACCTTATTTACATCTAAAATTTTGAATGAAACAAGGAAAGTTTCAATCCTAAGTATGGATATTATTGAAAAAATATATTACATATTTAAGAGAGATGACAACAAACAAAATATCTTCTGAATGTATGTATACTGAGTTTACTTTAAGTAGTATATTAAAGGCTGTGTTTTAAAAGTTTTATTAAGGAAAAGTTATGGATCATACAAATGAAGATTTTTTTTTTAGGATTTTGCTTATTTGTATGAATAACAGAAAAATTAATAAAAAATAATGCCATACCTGCTTGTATTTACTTTACATACCATTTGTACTTAAGCCCCTGTCACAACAGCACCAACGGATGGAAAGAGGATGTAAAATGGAGAGAAACACTTGCCATCCGTTGGTTAAAGCGATGCATCTGTTCTGTACTCACTGTGTCCATTTTTCATTCTCTCTATCTATCCAGCATCCGTCTACTGACATTTAATCTGCTCAAAAAGTTTTGAGCTGCACAACACTTTTTGAGCGGAAAAAGAATCCAATGCGTCCATTATACATCCGCTATGCATACAGGGAACATCTGTTATACGTCCGTTGTCATCCGTTACACATCCGCTATATCCACTAGGCATCCGCTGCGCATCCACGCAACTCGCATCCACTCCAGCAGAAAACAGACACAGGGAGGAAGCGAAACAGACGCGGAACGGACACGCAGCAATAGTAGCATGGACGTAGAAAGGATGAAAGCGGATGCAGCTCGCATACAAAGCATTAAAACGGAAAAAACGTTCATATAGGGGATGTATCTCGGATATTTAGGATGTCTGCAAGATGTCTAGAGGATGCAAAAGGACATCTAGCGGAAAACCTATATTTCCTATAAAAAGGGGGAGAAATCACCTGGATCTCACTTTCAGTCCAGCAGCCCTGCTGTGCAGACCATTTCAGCCTTCCACAGCATCCAATCATCTCCATCATGGATCGTCACACAGTCCTTTTGGTAGCCACCACCGTTCTACAACAGTGCGAAGCCCTCTATAGGCTCTTTCACCTGTTCTACGGGAAGAAAAGGAGGCATCCAAGAAGTGCCTGGGTCCGAAGATGGATCACGAGAAGAGCCGAGTACGGACTGTACAACAAGCTGATGGTAGAGCTGAGGAACAAAGACTCTCGTGCATTCCAGAACTTCATGGGGATGCCACCAGCCATGTTTGACAAAGTTGTGGAGCGGCTGAGACCCAGGTTGACCAAGGCAAACACCAACTTCCATCCCCAGCCTGGACCCTGGTCTGAAGGTGGCACTGACTCTGCGCCACCTGGCCTCTGGGAACACGTACAGGAGCATGCAGTAGACCTGGAGGGTGCCACACAGCACCATCAGCATTGTGGTCAGAGAAGTGGTGCAGGCCATCATCAAAGAATACCTGGAGGAGCTCCTCCAGTGCCCCTCCACTGAAGAAGGATGGAAGAAAGTTGCAGAGCAGTGGTATCAGAAGTGGAACTTCCCCCACACCGTTGGAGCCATAGATGGGAAGCACATGGCCTGCAAAGCTCCAGCCAACTCAGGGTCCAATTATTTCAACTCCAAGGGCTTCTTCAGCATCATCCTCTTTGCTATGGTCGATGCTGATTACAAGTTCATGTACATCAATGCTTCAGGTAACGGGTCAGCTTCAGATGCCCAGGTATACAACGCCAGTCACCTCAAGGAGGGGCTGGAATGCAACCTCATCATGGGCTTCCCAGATCCAGACCCCCTGCCCAATGACACACAAGATGTGCCCTACTTTATCGTGGGGGATGACCTACCTCATGAAGCCCTACAATTCCAGATGCCTCATCTGTGAAGAGAGGATCTTCAACGACAGGCTATCCAGGGCAAGGCGGGTGGTGGAGAATGCCTTTGGCATCTTGGCCAACAGGTTCCAGGTACTTCTCACCACCATGGTACTTCTCACCACCAGAGACCATGAGGAACATCATGGAAGCTTGCTGCATCCTGCACAATCTCATGGGCACCCGCTACCCATTGTTGCAGAACAGGCTCGTGGACCACCAACAAGGCAATGGGGACATGGAGCCTGGTGAATGGAGGCAAGGGTGAAACCTGATAGATACTGTGGATGTACAAGGCCCCAACAGAGCTTCACATGAAGAGAAGAAGCAGTGCAACCTCCTGAAACACTGGTGCAACTCCCTAGCTGGAGCAGGGGAGTGGTAAGACAGGATGGTAGATGCTTAATGGATGCTTCCTTCAGCCTGTCTCATCACACTGATGAGATTGTGCCATGTATGTTGAGTGGCCCTACAATGAACAGGGCATTTAATAAAGAGTTGTGTTTATGCTGACATGTGTTGATGAATGATTATATTGTTATTGATAATAAAGGGTCATAGGTGTGGCACCTGGGAGGGTGGACCATACAGTCCCACTATGCTTGCACTGGAGGTTTATCTATCCCACTGCTATCCTTATCCATCCTACAGCTATTACCCATCCCATAGGTATCCCTGCCCATCCCACTGCTATCCTTACCCATCCCACAAGCATGCAAAGGCTTAAAACATTTCTAAAAGTTTCCACCAAGACTTTATTTACTAAAAAGAACTGAACCAAGTGTGTGAAGCAAAGATAAACTTCATTAATAACAAACTGTAAAATCAAAATGACCCAAGAAAAGTGTCCCAAGCAAAGATAAAGTCAACAGGTAGCAACCCAGTCTCTGGCACTCTTCTCAGTCACTCTGAGGTGTGCCCATAGTCTCAGGGGTGAAGGGTCCAGGTGCTGTGGAGGTGGCTGCTGCTGAAGTGCTGGTCTGAGGTGCCATTGGAGTGCCTGGCCCCGAGAGGACAACAGGGGATGATGTGTGGAGGAAGTTTTCAGAGAGCTGACTCAGTCCCGTGATGTTGAGAGCCCCTTCCTCCATGACATGGGGTGTCAGTCCCAAGACCAATGACAGATGTTCTGAGGCCAGGCTTGGCTGTGGGGTGGAGGAAGGAGGAGTGTAATGGGGCTGTCTGGTCTGCAGCTGAGCGAGGTGAGGCATGGGTGGCATATGTGGTGTGGATGGCATCTGCGGCATTGGTGGCATCTGTGGTGTGGGTGGCATCTATGGTGTGGGTGGCATCTGTGGTGTCAGTGGCATCAGTGGTGTCAGTGGCATCGGTGACATCGGTGGCATTGGTGGCATCGGTGGCATCGGTGGCATACGATGAACCTGTGTCTGGACTGGGAAGGGCTGCCTGTGCTGCTGGAACTCCTGGTAGCCATAGCCTTGGTAGGTGAGAGCCTGTGGAAAGCCTTGGAAGGGCTGTGACATCACCTGGGGTGGAGGAGCAGATCTGGACTGGGTTGGAACAGCTTCAGCTGGGCCTGGAGGGTGGTGCAGAAGACCTGTGATCCTTTCTTTGATCACCTGGTACTGTGATTCGGACTTGTCCATGAGGGTCTGGTTGACGTAGGTGAGGAAGGGCTTGCAGTTTGAGGATGGTATGTCGGTATGTACCAGCTAAGAGAGGAGATCTACTCTGCTTTTGATGGTGTCCCTGATCTCCAGCAGGACACTGTGGCTCTGCCCCTCCGGTCTGGCTCTCTGCCTGCTTTCTGTGGAGGTGGAGCTGGGTGTGGGTGTGGGTTGGTCTCTGGTGGAAGTGCCCTCACTTCCACTGCGTCAGGGGGTCCTCCACGCGCTCCGCCACGGGGATTGCAGCTGTCGGGGGGTCTCAGTCGTGGGACGCTCCACAGATACCTGCCTGGACACAGGAGCTGACTCTTTGCCAGAAGAGGACTGGCTCTCAGCGGGCTGCCTGAGAGAGAGGGTTGTGAGAGGGGTTGTTCCTCGGTGGCGGATCTCACCCTCCAAGAAACTGCACTTGGCCATCACATAGGTCTCCCGGTCGGCGAGCTTGACCGCGGCCTGGCCAGACTTCTTGAGGTGCAGCTTCTCATACCAGGTGTGCATGTGCTTCCACTACCCAAGGAGGACCTCGGGAGTGTAGCCCAGGCTCTCCGCCTTCTCTCTCCAAGCAGCCTGCTTCCTCTTGGTGTCTCGATAGAGCCTGTGTCCCTTCCACCAGAGGTACTCGTTCTTCCTCAGCCATTCAAGCACCTCATCCTCATGTTCCTCTTCGATTGAGTATTGCCTCCTCTCCCTATCTCGCGTATGCCTCTTCCTCCCTCTGCCAGGGCCTTCTGGGCCCTCATCAGAGGGGCTTCGAGGTTCTAGGGGCTGCTCCACCACACCACCACCAGCATCAGCAGCAACAACAACAGTAGCAGCAAAAGCAGCACCAGCACCAGCAGCACCAGCAGCACCAGCAGCACCAGCAGCACCAGGAGCACCAGCAGGACCAGCAGCACCAGGAGCACCAGCAGGACCAGCAGCACCAGGAGCACCACCACCAGCAGCAGGACCAGCAGGACCAGGAACACAAGCAGGACCAGGAGCTCCAGCAGGACCAGGAGCATCAGCAGGACCAGCAGCACCAGCAGGACCAGGAGCAGCACCAGCAGAGTAAGCACCAGCAGAAGCACCAGCACCAGGAGCAGCACCAGCAGAGTAAGCACCAGCAGAAGCACCAGCACCAGCAGAGTCAGCACCAGCAGCAGAAGCCCCAGCAGAATCAGAGTCAGCACCAGGGGGTGGGATGGTGGTCCTGTCCTTCTTGCCAGGGCTGGCAGGAGTAGGCACAGGCTTCCTCTTCTTCCCCATGGTTGTTGGCTGAAGATGTGTCTGGCAGCAGGTCTTTCCTCTGAATGGTAACCTGCTTGAGAGCTGCTTCCCTTTAAACCCGCGGGGCTGACGCAATGCATCCTCCCCGCATGTGCATTTGCATCCGCTAGGCATCCGCTAGGCATTCACTCTGCATCCGCATAATCCGCTTGGCATCCGCTCTGCATCCGCTCCTTCCGCTGCGCGTCTGCTTCTCTGTGCTCCCCTGGAAGCCCTGCAGATGTGCCATCTGCTTCCATCCACTTCCATCTGCCAGGCTTCCGTGGAGCATCTGCTTAACATCCTGGCTACGTCCTCCCCCCGTCCATTCCTTTCCGTTGTTGTCCACTCTGTTATGCAAATTTGGGGTACTTTTGAGAGAGAATAACAACGGATGGAACATTTTCTCATCCGCTGTGTCCTTTTTACATACTTTTTGCATCCGTCGGCCTGTGTGACACGCCCTTTACATTGTGCTATTATGAATAAGTACATGTTAAGTACATACATAAGTACATAAATATTCACAATAAGTTCTTAGTCCAGATTAGTATTCTGTGTTATACTTCCATTCCTAGGTGACACAGATTAGTCTAGAGAGTAGAAAAATGATCTCACATGGTGATATTACTAAATATAGGCAAAAATTGAATCAGACCAAAGAAGGAGTGTTGTGATTTATAATATAAACAGCAAGGAATATGAGGGTTGAGAGACATTCTAATGATATCCTCCAAAGACAATTATTCCCAAATTGATGTTGGGAATAAAATGATCCTGAAATATGCTTGCTTCTTTGTTTCTGTTTTGAAAATAAAATATTTGGTAGACACTTAAAGCATTCAGAGTATATCTAAAAATATAAATGAAACAAGCCAGATGTTGCAATCACATGGATAGGAACTTGTTAAGAAACTATGAATTGCTCTTGAAGTGTGCTGAGTCAGAAATGTTTGTGTAGAATATAGAAAACAATATTACCTGACCTGGCAATTTGTGCATTTGGACTTCTTTAGAGTTGCATTAGATACAGCAAGGGATCAGGAACTTGAGAAAGTATTTGGCAATGGATATCCAAATCCAGCCAAATATTGAATGTAACAAAACAGCAATAACAACAAAAAGATTCAAAAATGAATTTCAAAATTGTAAGAATAAAACTGTCTTAGTTCTTCAGTGTGTTTAAATTAAAACAGTTCTAGTATGTGGTCTTAGGGTTGGCCATAGCAAAAAAGTAATTAGCTTTCATTGTTTTCTTTAAAGAATGATTTCATATTGTTGTGTGTGATCTCTACAGTCTATCTTAGTGTGTTATAAATTCCTGAAAGGGTTTTATGATATATGGGATGAAAGAAGATTTTGTACAAAGGAATGTCTTGCAGTTCTGAGCAAAGGAACAAATTTAGAACTGTTCTCCAAACTTCAAGGTACCTCCTAGATTGAGAGTTTTTTTTTATTGTTAGAAATTAAAATATGACAGAAACTACACTTTGTTTTTAAAAAGATACATTCATTCAACTTTTTTCTTCTTAAAATCTTTAATAATGTACTGTCATAGTAGACCGGAACAAATTCCTGTCTTTGGGTATATTCTTCTGATATTATAAGATAAACTACTAATATATGTATATCGTTCTTTACAATATCATCATTCTCATTCTAGTTTCTTCTTCAAAGTTTGTATATATATTTCTCTGCAGAAGCTATCTTGGAACATTATACTGAATAATACTGTTCATAAAATCATCCCCTGTCATTGCTTTACCTCTATCCTCATATATTCTGGAATAGTTTGGATTTGCAAACATTGGTATAGATAATTTCCCAAAAAATGCCCAGAGCATTTGGGCAAATAATTTTTTTAAGATGAAAAAAAAGTTTTTGCTTCCATGGGCAGAATCAGGTCCTTATTATATTGGTCCTATCTTTAAGCATTTTGCACTGAATGGAAACTGAAGGAATATGTGATAGTATGGGAATAAGCCCAATAAGGAAAATGAGTAGCAGAACTTTTCTAAATCTATTGATGTAGAAAAGGAATTTGTGACTCAGAGTTTCCCTTGTTGGTTGGATTGTAGAAATTATGGAGAAAAGAGAATTCTCTGTCCACAGCTATTTACAGCTATTTACATAATTCCAATTTTCTATAGTAGCAATCCAGTTCCATTTTAAAAAATAAAAATCAAGGGATAGCACACTTACTTTGCTACATAAAATAAGCATTGGTGTAATTGACTCAGACATCATTTTGTCCAGCTTGACAGTCCAAATGGATCTACTGGATGCCACTAACAGCTACTGTAAATACCTTGGTATTGAAATGATATTCACTGAATGCCAGTCTAGTTAGACTCTGCCAAAACAAAATAGCCCTAAAGCAGCATTTCTCCGAATGAAAATGTTTGCCATGCATGTGCTTCCAACAGCTGTTTTTGTTTTAGTTTTCATTTCAAATACATTCAGCTAAATGCAGAGCTTAGTTTCATCAAAGGTCACCAGAAACTTTCCAATTTTCCCCTCAAAAAGATCATTGTCATGTTCTGAGAAATTGTTTTATTACTTTCATATTTTACATTTCTGGAATTTTGTAGACTGCCAAAAGGCAATCTATAAATAAATAAATAAGTCTTTGCATGTTTTTCATTTATTCCTGTTTTAAAAATTATCCAGGTATCCTATATTAGCATTTTGTTAGTTCTCTCTCTCTCTCTCCCCCTCCCTCTCCCTTCTCCTTCTTCCTTTTTTACAGCATTAGTATCAGGATCATGCATATATGCTGAGAACATTACATCTTAATACCAACTTTTTTGTATTTATTTTAGCCAACTCCAATTCTTTGCAGATTGTCAGGCCTTCATTTTCAGTATTTTATTTCTTTATTTAAAATTTTATGTGTTGACACTACCATATTGTGAATCCCTGTTTATAGTATCTAGACCTGAATTTAAAAGTAAATGTAAAAATGAATTTAAAAAAAACCAGCTTCATAAAATTTTACATTTGTGAGACTGCTCTAGTTTCTAGATGGAATAAGTAGTATTAAAATTTGGTCTTATTGATTGGTAATTAAATGCACAAATCAAGTTGGTAATTAAATGCACAAATCGAGTTGACTATATGATGGATGGCTATTTAAATATTTTGAATGAATGTATGTATGGATGAATGACTGAATGAATGATCTGAAGTCCAGTTCTTCTTAGAACTGTCAATTAACATGTTTTAGTTAAAAGAAAGAAAAACTGTTTTTCCAATGATGATGTCCATTTAGTTGTGTCTAACTCTTGGCAGTTCTATGGACTAGGTCTCACCTTCTAATCTTGCACTACCTCTTTGAGCAGTTATGTGCTCTGGCTGGTATCCAACTACCATGTTTTTTGATGGTCTGGTTTCATTTTAATTCTTCTAACTCTTCCAAACATAATTTCTTTATTCCATACAAGAATATATATCTCCTTAAAATAGTTTAACAGGTAATTTTCAAAAGTGAGGATAGCAAACACAGTGTCCTTCAGAAGGATCTGCTACCATTGAGAATGTGATGGCTTCACTTCATTTCCTGGCACACAAACCAATGGGAAATTGCTATCCTGTCATCTTGTAAGGAGCAGCCAACTGGAGCCAAGTAGGTGATTTCCTGTCCCTTATCTGGAAAGATTCTAAGTCCTACCAGTGACATTATGTCTACTTATTAGGAGACTTGCTACTTTACCATTCCTCACCCATAAGTTCTTATCAGTTCTCATTGTCTCCATAAAAAGGCAAAAATATATCTGCCATTGTGAAATATATAGGTATGAATTTATAGGAAAACATAAATTATACAGAGTATATAGGTCACTGTATATTCTCCCCTTACTATGGAGATTGCCAGGGAGTGCAGACAATTTTTTTAAATAAAGTTTTATTTTAATAAAGCAAACAAAACATCTTTTTTGAGTACAGCATCGTTCTGGGTTATCAGACACAGTTTCATATGCATATTCATCTTTTGTATTCAACTTCATACCTTATTACTCTTTTTCCAACTTCTCACTAATTCTCCCTTTACTTCTCTTAATTTTCTTTCATGGTTATCTCATTTTCTTCTTATTCAATTGTATTTCTTTTACCTAAATTTCTATATCTTTTTATTCATTGTGCTTATACTTTCGTCTGTCTTGTTTATAATTTCATATGTTCTCTTCCAACATTCTTAAGAAGAAAAAATTCCCCCTATTGAAGTGCAACACCTTTAAATCTTATTGTTATTATCATATGAAATCTCATTAAACATTAAATTTGTGCATTCTAAAATTATAACCTTCAAATTTCTAATATCTTTTTTATGTCATGTAGATCTCATCATTCAAACTCTGCTTGGTACTTCCCCCTGAAAATGTAAAAAGAAAAATTCTAAAAACATAGCAAAAACAATATATATATGTATAAACGTTAGTAAACAAAATAGTTATTCAAAATCATTCTAGTACTGGTATGAACCTTGTAAATCTTTCACGTTTCTTTTCAATATCTATCAATTTTTGAGAACAATTGAAATATTTCCCTCACTTCTTCATTATTACTTAACTGTTAATAAGCATACCATTGGATAGTCATACAGTTTTATCTTATAAATTATTTACTATTAATAAGCAAAATAATTATACAAATTTATTCTAATAACTGGTATAAATTTCCCTATAAATCTTTCAAATTTCTTTTCAATATTTTATCAATCTTTAGAAAGAATTCTTTGTTGTTGCATTAATTATAAATAAACATACCATTACATAACAATGCAGTTTTATCTCATAGATTGTTTACTTATTTCATTTCTAACTCATTACAGTATTCTACTGTCACAACACTATCTTTTATACCTTTGCAGAATCCTTACTTTTAACTTAACGTAACCATTGTCTATGTTTTCTAGCTGTTTTCTAGCTGAGCAAATACCTTTAATCCTAATACGTTTCCCCTTTTTCTTTATTTCTTGTTTTTTTCCCTCCTAGGTTCTTTCCCTATCTTTCCCCCCTTTTTCTCATCCCTTTTTTTATACCCTTCTCTCTCTAATTTTCTCTTTTGTAGTTTTCTTTTCTGCTTCTCCTTGCTATTATACTTCTTTTTCAGACTATTTTTCTTTTTGGCTGTTCCCTTTGATCTCAAACTTTTAACCCTTCCCCCTTTTCCCTTTATTACCACACTTTGCATTATTTGATCATTGACAATGGCTTCATCTTTGTCCTGCCCTTCTTCTTGATCTTGAAGCTTTTCCTTTTCCTTTTCATAGTTCCATTTCAAAAAATTCAAATACAAAACCAAAGGATCTTCCTCCCCTTCTGCATCTTCTTTCTGTTTTTTAAGACTCATCTTCAATTCCACCAGGAGTGATGGCATTTTAAACACTTTTGAACAACCACCCGATTGACTTTAAGTAAAAACAGAAAAAGAAAGAAAAAACCAATGCCAAAAACTTTTTTTAAAATCACCAAATGATCCCAGACTGTTCCTTCTTGTTTCTTTCCTTTACTTTTCCTTTCTGTGGGTTACTGTATCTTTTAATAAGATTTCAGTTACAATGTTTCCTCGGGGGTCTTTTCAAAGTTTCACTGTTAATCCTCTTTATTTTTCCAGGTGGCACTCCATTTTTCCATTATTCCAAGTCCCACCCTTTTGCCTCTACTCTCCTCCTTTGTAGGGCTTTAAAATGACCAAGAAAAAAAATCATTATTCTCCTTTTGACACTTAGATTTCAGCTTAAGGTTGCCTATTAGTGTCAAAATAGATTAATATTAATTTCTTTCCATACCATTTGTAATTGTCAATATAAAGGTAAAAAAAGGGGGTTTACCTCCTTTTCTTTCTCCTTCGCCGCTTAAAGATCTTCTTTCAGAAGTATTCCTCTAGGTACTTGGGGTAACTTGCTTAAATGTTCTCTGCTGTTTAGCCCTGTCTGTCCTGCTTTCCTCTTTGTTTTCCTCCTGCACAATCTTATCCAGTCGGGTTCTTCTTTGAGGTGGCCATTTCTGTCTTCAGGGAAAGGAGTTTAGACCAGCCAAGGAGGAGATATGTGTCTCCCCTCCATTTGGCTAGCAATCTCCCCCCCCCTCTTCACCACCTCTACAGAATGGCTTCAACCCCAAATCCAAAGGACCAAGGCGCTCCAGCGGTAAGCACAGATCGAAACTGTGCACGATGGCAGATTTCGGTCTGTAGATGAAGAGACCCAAACCAGAAGTCCAGAGTGCAGACAATTTTTATGTCGACTTTCTTCTCCAGGATTCAAACCCAGCTATTATGCGTGCAGTGGCAAAATTCTGTGTTGCTGCAATGTCTACTAGAAAAAAATCAGTTACAGAATTATATCTGTCAATTTGTGACAATTTTTTGAGATAGAACAAACTTTGAAAAATTATATTTATACACATGCTTATTGGCTCTCCACTCATATAAACCAGGGAGTGCCCCTAACTGTTTGAGAACATGTATTTTCTTAACATATGTTTTTATCCACTATTAATATATTTTAATGTGTCAGTATTTTTATGTATATTGTAAATAGTGATGATCTAAGACTGTAATAAAGTTATATTCATTCATTCATATTTTCATATTTTTTTTATTATGTAGCAGGACAATTTTCTTTGAATTTATTCACTTACTCAACTCCAGTTTCATGTAAATTGATCCATCATGTTGTGTAGCTTGCTTAAGATTTTATAAAGTTTTAAAAACCAAATCCCTATCAAGTAGGTCACATTTTCATTTTACAGATGAAACCAATCAATTGCCATATTGTCTGAGATCAACTAGAAATAATTAAAAGAATTTGATCTTTGCAGCTTCCAATATGTCTTAATTTATACCTCCCAGACTGTGTATCAAAATGTGGGTGTTCTTTGGCTATTCTGCAATTACTTTCACAATACTAAAATCAAATAAATAAACAAGATTATCCTGAAATTATAACAAACCTGATGATTTCAGATTAAATTAGGTTAGATCTACGCGCGCATACACACACACACACACACACACACACACACCTTATATCTTTGTGTTGGCAGATCTATTCGCTAATAACCTGCTTTTGCAAAGTTGTCTTGTTTACTAATTAAGCAATTGGAAAATTACTTTTTCTTAAAGTACTGCCTGCAAGTCTTTCAGTTCAGTCAATTATTACTGATAGATTTAATGTGGTCTGGCTGCATGTGTTCATTTCTTAGCCTTTAGAATATATGAGGCAGGCTACATCTATATGTGAAATATAAGCAAAGGCATAATTTTCATTCCAAAGGAAAAATACTTTTTCCTTAATGTAATGGATTGGAATCAAGCCAGGCACTGCATGAATTAACCTCCAAAATTTTGCAGTACATAACCAATGAAGGAATGATTTATGGACAGATAAATAATGACAAGATCTTTTAGCTATTTACATTGATATAGAATAGACTTGTTGTCTTTAATTTAACAAAGATCAGGGCAAATATAGCTTGGAACAAAATAGACTTAGAAACTAATGAGCACTGAGTGTACAGGCAGCTCTCTCCCTAATTTGCTGCTATCTATTTCTTTCCAACCTCTGTCTTGCTTCACAGCATCCAGACTGGCTAAATTAATTATAGGACTTCTATAGAAAATTGAGAAGCTAAAAAAGTCTTCTGGAAAATGGCAGGATATATGAAGAGGTTTAAGAAATGGTTTCTTGGATGTAGGCAAATATGTACATGTGTGGAATATGAGGCTGTACAACATGGTTCTACTTATTGCTTCTGCTTATCCCTTGTATGGGGCTGACCTTGAGAGACACTGAAAAATGATGCAGTCAAGGGGACAATCGGATAAAGACAGTTTAACCCACAACAGAAATGTGGCAGGAAGTTTAGAAGAGGTTCCTCCACTCAGTTTCTATTACATCTGGCTTTTCATCTGGTATTTCCTGTCCAATTTACCTCACAAGTCTGATTCCTATAGTTAGTATATAAGTTATAATTTCGTTTTACTTTTTTATGGAAAACTATCTTAATGCTCTTCAGGACAAATCCGATCGAATTTTAGTGCTATATGTAATGTAAATAAATATTTTCTGTATTCAACTGGCATTTTTAACAAGGATGGTTCTTTCAGATTAAGAAGTTTATTAAAAGAATTTCTCTTAGATCATATAAAGCACTCACTCCCAAATGCCAAATTTTTTATATTTATTATACTGAACTTCTCATTTTATTTAAATCTGTTTTGGCCAATTGCCAAGTGTGGTGGGGCAGGAATAAATAAAGGAAAGGAAGCTAATTAAATCTATGTGAATGAGATCTGATCTGATTTTAATAATTTATTCATTAGGAAAATTGAATTAAATCCTTTTGGATAACAAGTTGTTTCAGACAGTCATATCAAAACCAATTCCCTGAATGTTCCATATGTAATCTCCCACAAACTCTGAAATGCAAAAATCTTGAAGCACATAAAGAGATATAAAAAGAGATTAAGCTAGGCTGTGAAATAACACCTACTTATCAAACTCTAATTCCTGAGAAGAGTCTTGCAAGATCTGGATTTTCACCTTCCAGCAAATGTTTACTACTCTGTGCAAATGATGTTGTAATATTATTGCATATAACAGAGGATGAACTAAAACCAGATGACTTGATGTCCCAAAGGGGTAGCATTACACTGGAGATGGTTGATGCTGATCTTTCTCTCCCCATCTTTTAACAATCATTCTATTTTTCATTGTAATTTCCATTGTTATTGTTTTAGAAATATTTTTATTTTATGATTTTAATGCTTTTAATGCTGTAAGTTGCCCAGAATCACTTTGAACTGGGATGGGAGATGGAGGAATAAATTTAATAAATAGAACAATTCAGTATTGCACTTATAATTGTGCAATCATAGAATAAGACAGCTGGAAGAAAATATTTAGAAGCTATCATATATTTTCATTATCTTATCTTGTCTCACCTAGCCTCGAAATGTTTTTCATAGTTTTTTTTAGTATATTGGCTGCTTTTTTCAGAATGTTCTCCAATTCATCACTGTCTATCCTAATAGTAGTCCCAAAACTATGTGCAGTATTCCGGTTCAGTTAAACCGCATAGAATAGAAAAGAACAATGACTTCTCTCAATTGTAACACAATGCATCTGTTGATTCCATTGGGATTGTATCTGCTTCTTTTTTAGCTGTACCATAATGTTGATTCATTTTCTAATCTGATACAATAAACCTTCAGATTCTGTGTATTCTGCTGCCCAATATGTGCCTCTCCATCCTATACTTATGCATTTGAATTATCCTATCCTAATGTAGAACTTTGAACTTGGTCTTGTTGAAATCTTTGGGGTTCTTGGTGCTCTCTGAGTTTGGTTGTTTGCTTGGAGACATTTCATTACCTGATGATGATCATCATCATACTATAACCAAGCTCAGAGAGCACCAAGTGCTCCACACTTCAACTCTGAGCTGCATATATTCCCTTCTATTCAAAATAATCATGCCAGTTCCATCCACCGCTTGTTCCAGCTTGTTAAAACTTTTTGAAACTGAATTCTGACATCTAAATTGTTTCCCAGGATATCAAATTCAAATTTGATAATAACATTTTCTAAATTATAAAATAATTTATAAATAAATGGAACACCACTGGTCTGGAATACATTAATTAAGATTTTCTTCCAGCTTAATCCAGCAAATATTCATGAACATTTATTGAATTCAATTGTTCAAACAGTTGTTTATTAATTTAATAGAAGCATAATCAACACCACATTTTGCCATTTTTTTCTATTAGAATCATGAAAGATTTTGTCACATGCTTTCCTGCTGTCAACATATATAATGCCTACCAAATTGTTTGAATTGATTAAATTGGTCACTGTATCACTGTATCAAAAAAGAGATTAGGTTAATTTGTCAAAATACATTTTGATAAACTCATGCTAGCTAGTGCATGGCTTTGTCCAAAATAATAATTTTCTAATTATCAAGAATATGCTTTTCATTAATTGTCCTTCTTCACCTTCACCATCTTCTGCTTGCAGAAGTGCATTTGCAGCTGTCAGCCACTTTTCTGCCTTTTGGATATCACCATTCCAACTCCTGGATTGTTCTTAACAACATTACCCTTACCTCACAATATTCCCATTAAAAAACCGTCTAGAGATTCCCTTATCAAAAAAACAAACAAACTCCACAGGACATTGTCTCTCATAGGAATGTGTGGATGACTTTGGAGGCAAGAGAGACGCCTAGGAAACAATCAGACAACAAACAAAAAAGGCAGGAACCCCCAGAAGATCAATGATCAGAAGAGGAACTTAGGAAGGACCTGCCGTAATTGATCAGCTGTTTAAAATGGTGGCAGGAAGCTTGTACCTTCATACGTGAAATATTCTGTCAATATAGCCTTAAAATAGAGTAGAATTAGCTCATCTACTCATGGCTTACTTGGAAGAGCCTACATACATACTTTGCGAAGCTTGTTCTCCAGTAACATTGAATTGCTAACTAGAGCATACAAACCTTTGCCAAACCAATTCTAGAATACAGCTCGTCCACCTGGAACCCACACTGTATATCGGACATTAAAATGATTGAGTGGGTTCAAAGGAATTTCTCAAGAAGAGTAGTCCATTCTCTACTCACAATAGTATTCCCTATGACTCCAGGCTTGAAATTTTGGGCTTGGGCAATCTGGAACAGCGCCATCTGCCATCTGATCTAAGCACAGTTCACAAAATTGTCTGCTATAACATCTTGCCTGTCAATTATTTCTCCAGCTTCAATCACAATAATACATGGGCAACCAACCTATACAAACTCAAGGTAAACCACTCCAAACTTGATTGCAGAAAATACGACTTCAGCAATAGAGTGGTCAATACCTGGAACACCCTACCTGACTCCTTTGTTACAGCCTCAGTCCCTCACAGCTCCAACCTCAAACTGTCTATCGTGGACCTCACCCCATTCTTAAAAGATCCTTAAAGATGTGCATAAGCGCATCAGCATGCCTTACTATCCCCATTTATCTGTATTTATTTCCTTTGTTCATGTTTATGTTCATACCTATACTTGTTATCTTGTACATGTTTGTCAAATAAATAAATAAATAAGTTATAAAGTGTTTGTTTTTTCCAACTCCACCAGATTTCAATGAACATGGTTGCTGAGCCATAACTCCATCTGACTGTCTGGCCTCAGGTTCCTATGACTGCAGCTGGAGCAATCATAACCAGTGCATTGTTTTACTGGCTTGCCACATTTTAGGACAATATGGAAGCTTCCATTGTCACTGTCATTGCTGTGTTACTGTTACTATCATCACCATAGGGCCACATGATCCAAAGATGAGAGTCTTTCACTACTACTACTACTACTACTACTACTACTACTACTACTTCTACTACTCTCCTCCTCCTGCTCCTGCTCCTGCTCCTGCTCCTCCTCCTCCTCCTCCTCCTCCTCCTCCTCCTCCTCCTCCTCCT
>BLBF01000053.1:2198486-2278737 GCA_015471245.1 Laticauda colubrina
CTCCTCCTCCTCCTCCTCCTCCTCCTCCTCCTCCTCCTCCTCCTCCTCCTCCTCCTCCTCCTCCTCCTCTTATCAGATTCTGCCATTCAGTTCTTTATCTCTTTCCCTTAGCTTTCTTCACAACAACTATACAATAAATACCACCTTCTCCTTTCACTATTCCTTCTTAGCTAGTATCATAACTTCTCTACTTTTTTGAAAAGAATCATTCTAAAAACAATTCATATCACTACAATATTTTAAATCAACAACCCTCTAATAGCTGCACATAGATAATGCTTTCTCTGATGCCACCTTCATATATTGATACCTTAATCCAAGTCTCTTGATATTTATAGCAAACACTCACACACACACTGATGGGTTGGTTTTTAAATTTCTATTTTCTGTTTTAATATGGTAATATCTTTCTTTTTATCTTGTAGGCAATTTTAAGCTGTTGGCTATAAGAAATGACATTTCACTAAACTTTGAAAAAGACTGATACAATTGATTTACAATTAATGTATAGATTAAGAAAGTACACATTTCTAAGATCATATTAAACCTGGAACTTAATAAACTGATTCCCTCTTATTTCAAACACATTATTTGGTTTTGGTCTTTAAATTAGTATCTCTCCTTTTAATGGTATATAGTCTTTGAAAACATTCTTGTTAAGTGTTAACATGAAAGTTAATATTGCCAGAGAAGGGTGAGTTAAAACACTGTGGAAACAATAATTACTCAGTTGTTTTCTTTTTTATATATATATAAATAAATTTTATTGATTTTACAATTAAAACAAATCAACAACACATACACAAATGAAAGAAAAGAGAAGAAAAAAGGAGTAGAAAAAAGAAAAAAAGATAGAAAACAATTAAAAACATTCTCATTTTCAACAGTTTGTAAGATATTTTCTTTCCTTAATTTATGCCATATACTCACACCTAATCCTTATGTATATCTGTATATCACTCCTATGAATTTATCCTATTCTCTTTTGGCTTATAGTGTTAAGTCTATCTTTGGTCTAACCATTTATACAAGCAGTTCCAGCTATTGTAGTATATTGAGGTGTCTTTATTTTTTAATGCCAGGGTTAATTTGTCCATTTCTGCACAGCTTGAAATTTTTTGAGTGATCATCTCCTCTGATGGAATATGAGGCTTCTTCAAACATTGGGCAAAAGCTAATCTGGCCACTGTTAAAATGTGTATTGTTATATATTTCACTTTTTGGGGGTATTTGTTTATCAAAAATCCCTAACAGAAAGGACTCTGGTTTGTACTCATACTGTTCTTTTGTTATTTCTTCCAGCCAATTTCTAATTTTATGCCAATATTTTTGGGCTTCTGTACAGGACCACCACATATAAAAAAAAGTTCCCTCTTTTTTTTTTTTTTTGCATTTCCAGCATTTTGGACTCATATTGGGACGCATCTTCGCTAATCTCGAAGGGGGAAGATGCCATCTATAAAACATTTTATAGGCATTTTCTCGATGCTTTTTTTATAGAATTCGATCTGTTGCCTTGTCATTTCTACCCCATGTTTCTAGATTCTTATTTACCTGTTGCATCAATTTATCATAATTATTTTAAGTGTCTTGCAATGTGCTGTCAACCATATTCCTAAGTATTTAACTTTCTTTATCACTTGTATACCCATAACTTCTTCTAATTCGTTTTTCTGTTAGATTTTTAGTCATTAATTTTGTTTTCTTCCTATTAATTCTGAGTCCTGCTACCGCTCCAAATTGTTCTAATTCATTAATCATTTTTTGTCCTCTTTCTATTGGTTCCTCAATAAAAAAGATCATCTCGTCAGCAAATGCCTGCAACTTGTATTCTTCTTTCTTAACCTTTCATCCTTTTATATCTGGGTTCTGTCTCATTCGCAATAATAATGTTTCTAATGATAGTATGAAGAGCAGGGGTGACAGTGGCAACTTTGCTTAACTCCTTTTTCTATTTTTATTGGGTGGGTATATTCCCTGTTTATTATAAATTATCCTATTGTGTGTCATAAATAGTTGTTATAATATTTTCAAATTTAGTGCCTAGATTCATATTATAAATTTTTTGGATTAAAAATTGCCAATTTAAATTGTCAAAGGCCTTCTCTGCATCTAAAAACATAAGTGCAATTTGTTTTTCGGGGTGGGCTTCATAAAATTCTAAGACATCTAAGAACATCTACTATTCTTAAGTTGTTCCTATTCTGTCTGGTTGGAAGAAATCCATTTTGATCTTCATGTGTATACACATTTAACATTCTTTTTAGTCTACTTGCTATAATGGAGGTGAATATTTTGTAGTCAGTATTTAACAGTGAAATTGGCCTATAATTATTTATATATCGAAGATCTGATTCCTCCTTCGGGATCAGTGAAATCAATGCTCCCCTCCATGAGTCCGGCATCCTGGCTGCCAATAAAACATCATTAAAGACTTGCACCATAAGAGGTCCAATTTGTTCTGCAATTGCCTTGTACAGCTCCCCTGGAATCCCATCTGGTCCCGGGGATTTTTTTTTTTTCTGACTCTCTATTGCTGATTTCAATTCAAACCAAGTAATGTCTTTGTTTAATAGTTCTACCATTTCTTCCCTGATTGCTTTATCCTTCATTTCATCTAAATAGTTTCTTATTCTATCCTCATTATATCCCTCTTCAAAGTATTTATGGGCAATTTCTTTTTTCTGTTCTATCTCCTGTTGTATATCCTCCTTTCCATCTATTAGCTGGTATATCAATCTCGTTTGTCTCCTTTTTTTTAGTTTATAAGATAGCCATCTTCCTGGCTTGTTAGCTTGCTCAAAATAGGTTTGTCTAGTTGTATTCAAATTTATAATCATTTTCTCTTGTTCAATTAAGTTCAATTTATGTTTAGCTATTATTATCTGATTTTGCACTTTTGAATCCTTTGGGGTATTCTGTAACTGAGTTTCTAATTCCTTAATTTGTTGTTGTAATTTATTTTTCAGGCATTTATGTAATTCTTCAGGGTTTCTAAGTATCGCATATAGCACCACACTGTCTCTTTTCCATCAGCTTCAATCCTCTTCCCATCTCTGCTTTAGAAAAATCTATCAGAATAAAAGTCAGGTGAAATATTCCAAGTCCTCCACAACTTCCTCTTTCCAGCTGGTAATTTCCCAATGTCATAAACTTCCTTTTTACTCATTATTGTCCACACTTTCTTTTCTGTCTGTCGAGCCTTTTCACTTTCACTTGTCTCGCCTCCGCTTTTCTTTCAAGCTTCAGACAGACATTTGTAATAGCCTTGCAAAAGTCTATAATTTTTCCAATCTTCCTCTTCGCCACTAAATTCCTCTACCACACTCTTCCCCAACGATCTGACAAACTGTCACTTACTCACTTTTTATATCGGTGGCAATCCGGACTTCGGAGCCGCCATTGAAAGCAGGCTGTTTTTTGCTTGTTGGGCTCTGGAGAGCTCCTCTTCGCCACAGGGGATTGCCTTCCCCACACTGCAGCCCAAGTCTCCCCCACACCAGCACGAATCTCTCTGGGACTCGAGCACCCTCAAAGGATTGCACCAACTGCAGAAAGAGATTAACTGAAACCATGAATGGGCTTCTGCATCTCTGTTTGTCCTTGCCTTGCCACTGGAAGATACTACTCAGTTGTTTTCATAGTCTCCTTAAAAATCTTTATCCTATCTAGGAAACATCATATTGTGTGATAGTTTATATGTTGATAACAGATTTTTTAAAAGGCTTATTTACATTTAGTTTTAGGCTTGCACAATTAAAAAACCAATTCCATACAAAAGTTGGTGATACTAATATTGGCATTAAAAAAAATTGTAGCTCAAAGTATCATTCACTCTATAACACATTCACATTATATCACATTAATATAACACATTAATATCAGGGTAAGATTAAAGTAGTTTTATATGCATTTTTTTTAGAACAGCTATCACTTTGATTATCATATAACAAACAGAAATTCATTACCATAGTTCAAAATGCCATAGTTCAAAATGCCTGGCTGCCTGCTTCTTGAACAAGTTATGAATCCTAATTCCTTGTCTGGAAGTTTATGGATCTAATTGGTAATGGAAAGCTATGCAAATCTTCTCTTTTTTAAAAAAAATCTTTTGCATTATAAAGGCAGAATAAATGTTTCTATGAATTTGCTTTCCACACTTTTTTTGGAATCACCAATTGCCAAGAAAGGACAGCCCAATTTCTGTTAATGTATACTGAAATGTTTCTGAAATGGATGAATTTAGTAGGTGACCTTGTGAGTCATATAACTCCATTCCTAGTATGTGTGTGTATTACTCCATCCTCAATGTGAACTGAAACAATCTATGTGTTGGAATGCTTCTTTACTCAAAAAAATAAATCTCAGCATTTTTACAGAATAATATAGTCGTTCTATTCAACAGATACTCTTCCCCCAAAAATTATTAAATAGATTCCAGTTTAATTATTTGATTCCAGAATACCTGGAAACAGATAAAACAAACTTGTATAGCTAAGGAATATCTAGTTGGATGCATTTAAATTTTAAAAAATGGAATCTGATACCTATTTTAGGTACTCCCTATTTCCTATTGGGTCCGTTCCAATTTCCTATGACAGAATGAACTACTAGCTTCCTCTGAGAGCATTCATTCAACTCATTTTCCTCTGTAGTGGGGATATGTTTGTGATTAAGGTACACATAACTTATTTTTGGAGATGATGATGGCCACAGTGGAGAGACATAAAGTAACCAAGTGAGCAACATTGAGTGATATATTTGTGCAATGCTAGGTTTATTTTTCTCTTTTTCTGTCTCTAAAAACTACAGTATGTTGAACATTATTTTAGAATACCTATTGGTATTTTTTTGGTTTGTCGGTGTATACAAACGGTGGCATATTAAGAACAAGTTCCATGCCTAAATCTGTTTGTAACTCAAATTTGTGTGTAAACTGCAACATGCTTAGGAACAGGCAACCTATTATTTAAAATGGCTGACAACATTCTCCTTCCAACAAACCATTGAAGCCATGTAAGGTTTTCATGAAAGGCTGAAACTGCACAGGTTATCTGGTTCATGAAAACATTTGCAGACTTCAAATGTCAGTGGTTTATGAGCTTGAGGACTCCACACACTGACCCATCATTTTTAGTAATAGGCATAGTACAAGTTGTCCATAAGCTAGGTATTCTTAACCCAGGGACTGCCTGTATTTCCCATTTTAATATGGTAAGAAAGAAACCATGCCATTCATTTTCTCAGTTGAGCTTGGAAAGATTTCTGGAAATATAGAAAGGACAGAGGTATAGAGGCCTCTCATCCATCAGCCTGTCTGTTTATCTATCCAAATTTATAAATGTGTTATTTATACAAACAGTCTCAACTTTGGGGCTGTTTTTAATGATAAATTTTGGGATACAAATGTTTAAATAACATTGTAAAGCACACTATCAATGTAAAGTAACTGTGACCAAATTAGAATTATTTTCCCTCTCAATATGCTTCCTTCCCAAATATCATTGTTTGTCACTACATCTTGAATGAATTTAAGGTAGAAAAAAATAGTCCATTTTTAAATAACAGCATTTGGGAGCGACATATAAGCGCGCGCATACACATACACACAGTTATGTGTTATCACACACACACACACACAGAGTTATGTGTATACAGACACACACACACACACACATACAATATACAGTATACATACATACATAACTCCAACTATAATTGGTATATAGGACTGATTATACGATATATTTGTTCTATTACAGATAATAAACCTATACAGGCATACTTGTTTTGTCCCAATATTCTAAAGAGATTTAGAAGTCAAAAGCTTATTTTGCTTCCATGCTCTCTCCTCTCTTTATTATATGTTGAAACAAAACTTAAACTGACTTCTCAAACCACAGATATTTCAGACGGGAAACTTGAGATTAAATATTTGCTTCAAACTAGGATGTAAAAGCAGCAGTTCAACTCCTGGCTTGCTGCTAATTATAAGAGAGAGAGAAAGTGCATGTGTTTATGAGATGAGGTTGCTAAACCTGAACTGGGCCAGCCTGAATATTACCTCCTCTGCTGAATATATGACCTAAGAGGTAAAAGAAATGATAAGACAGTAAACCAAGTCCAAAGTGTAATACTGTATAAATAAAAGCTGAAATTTACCTCTCATCTATCTGTTCAGCTTCTATTCATTGACTAACTTCTTGCAAGATCTCTCTTATTCACTGATGAATATGCCCAGCAAACATTTAGAGCATTTCTATACCTTGACATTTTCAGATGTACAAAGTTTAATTCCAAGAATTCGTCAGCCAGCATAGAAGTTGAAATCTACCCAAGTTAAAGTCGTCAAGGTTGACAAGCACTATTTATCACTTTTTAACTCATCTCTCTATAATATATTCAAAACAGCAGGGATAAAAATATAATTTTTGACACAGTCATTAAAACTTTTAGACTGTAATTCAACTTAGATCTCACATTTAGGTTTACCAGATATCTCTACAGGCAAAAGAAGATATGGTAATTGGAAAGGAGGACAAATGGGGAGGGGAGGGAACACAAGGTCATGTTAATTATTTAACTTTTGAGGGGAGCCCTGACAATAATCAGATGAAAAAAAATTACAAAAAATATTTTACTTAGGTCTACATATATATGAAATTATTTTTTCAAGCATCAGAAGGATTGGGTTACCAATGGCAAGAATGTACTAAGGCCAGCTAGGACGCAAAAGACTTCAGCTTGTAACTGCTTAAGATCTTGTTAAAACAATTTGTTTAAAAAAGATGGAAGAACTGTTGTCCAACATATTTTATAAGACAGCTTTTACCATATTATGTTTAAATGACATAGTTTTGAAGAATCAACATATTTCCTTGTGTATCAAAAAAGGTGACAAATTACTTTCAGTAACATTTTGATAATTTTAATTTCAATTACATAAAATAGAGCATGGATGCTAACACACATTTATCTCAATGTAATTAATTTTCAAAATGACAGAACTGGAATTAAAATGAACATCATTTGAATTGATTTCTTCATGTTGTCTTTCTGAAGAATTATTTCATACTTTGAAAGCTTTTAAGGAGATTTATTGAATTGATTCTCCATAGATTTTTCCTTTATTTACTAGACCACGATAATTATAACCTTAAGCATAACCTTTGCTGATTGTCAATATCCAAACCAAGTGTCACGACTAATAAGGTAGAGGCTGACAGTTAAGAATGATTGCTACTTGATCTTACATATAGCCTTGTTCAGACTATCCTTTAAATATTGTCTGGTCATGAGGCTTTCAATCTCACTACATGGCTGCAGTTCTTAGTTTTATGCCCTGCAATACTTGCAGCATTGTTGAGTTGCAAATTTGGTATTGTCTGCAAGAATCTTAAGTACTTCTTCAATGGTCTGCAGATAGATTGGGTTTTTAAAAGAAGTGGTGGAATGGAATCTAGGAACATTTTCCTTTATCATCTTGTTATTTTGTAAATGGATCTTATACTTCAGTGTGGATTTGATCATGGACTAGATTTCATGTGAAATGCAGAATTTAGACAAGGATAGGCAATCTGAGGCATTCTATTAGGACAATTATGCCACTGCTGATTTGTAAACCATTAATGTAGGTAAATCTGTAGACTGAAAACAAATAAGAACAAGTCATTAGTAAAAAAGCTAGATTACAGTTACACTTACCAGTGAGACATTGCCATGACACACATAGCCAACAATGTATATAAAGCAACATACAAGAGTTATTTGTAGGAAGCTATACTTCTGGTTTTTGTCAGTAGCACTTTTATTAATAGTATAATGATTCAACATTATGACTATGGGTCATTATCACATTTCCACATCCCACCCAATATAATACAGAGCAATGACAGCTTAGGTTTAGCAGTAATGTCACTGACAGCTTTTGTTGCAATTTAATCATTACTTCAACATTATTATGTATCTGTACAGATGCATCCATAACAAAGTACTTTTATTGGTACATCAGGTATTTTCATAATTCACATTTGTGATGAAGTTCTTCTTTAACGACCAATCCTTTGTATATCTGTCTGGCAGGTAAAAAAAAGATTATTTATCTTCTATCCTTTTCCCCCCATGTTGTAGCGATAGAAGTAGAATTACCACGAGTCCATGAGTTCAGCCAAGAGTGAAGAAAACCTTCCCCAACCCCTCGATTGAATCAATTTAGTGACCAATCAGGATTACAGATGTGGTCACATGATATGGACTACATTTCCCAGGATACCTTAACTACATTTACCATGATGCATTCCCTTAAGGGAACAACTCACAATTGCTACCTAACTATCCAAATTCCATTAACTCTCAACTGTCTGGACAGCACACACCCTGCCTGGAATTGTAAATTCCACTATTAAAAGAAGAAAGAAAATTAACTATAAACTAAGATTAGCAGTAGACAGTAATACTAACTGAATAGCATATAATTATATAACTACGATAAACAGTCAGCTAAGAAAAACAGTAAACATTAATAAAACATCAAACAAAGCAAAGCATGCAAAGCTTGAAGTTCAATCTTCATGTTCAGCCTCTTGGTGCAAGTCTGCTGGTCACCTCTGGTGGTCTTTTAGGGTGTACAAGTACTCTTGGTGGCAAAGGTGAAAGTTTAGTGTTAGCTTCTGGTGGCCTTTTAAGGTTGACAGGTATGCTTGGTGCCAATTGTGAAAGTCTGGAGGTCGCTTCTGGTGGTCTTTTAGGGTTGGAACAGTACACTTGCTTCCATGGTGTCAAAGGGCATCAGAAAGCTATTGGAAAGGGTGTTGTGGAGGCATATGCCCACGTAGAGCATCTTAGTGGACATCTGGTGGTTTCTTGCAGCTGTTTAGGGTGTCCTAGTGAAAGTGTACTGATTGCCGGCAGCCTTTTAGTCTGGAAAGGCATTCTTATTTTTGATGGTACTAAGGGCATCAGAAGGCTATTGGAATGGATGGTGCTAAGGCATTTGCCTGAGTTGGAGCCTGCATCCAATCGTCACTGATAATTCCTATGATCCCCCATCCTCGTGGAGATTTCATGGCTACTGGCCTGTCTACAGGGCTGCCGACTGACTCAGAGAAGAGAAAGGTGCATGGGGCATTATTTCCCAGCAAGAGTAGGATCTCAGCCTCTGGATCTAGAGTGGGAAAGTGATGAGCCAGGTGCTGTAGGTGAGGCATACTACTTATGATCTCAGGTGTTGCGATCTGACTGTGGTTGTTCGGTACCCTGTTGCATTCAAATACGAGCAGCAGTGGGAACCGGGAACTTCCATCCAATGACTCTATGCAGAATCCAGTAACTCTCCTCCCCGCCGTGCTTCTTGGTCCATGGCACATTGATACAGTGAAGGGAAGTTCATCCTGTTGCACCTCAAAGAGGTCGAAGAATGCAGGTCTGGACAGGGTGCAGGTGCTTTGAGTGTCCATCCACACATATTTTTTCACAGCATCTTCAGGGCATCCTTCAGGGTACACTTTGGCTAAACAGATGGGAAGACACAAAGGAGGGTGTGGTGAGTCGGCGCACAGTGCTGTGCAGTTGACACTCATACTTGGCTTTGGTTGTGGTTTGTCAGTCTGCCAAGGAGCCCTGCATGTTTCTGTGTTACATTGAGGCTCCTTGTCCAAAGGAGTGTTATGAGATATCTGCAGTGGCAGCTCGGAGTCTGGATGCAGCGCGGTTGGGTGTTGGTCACTATGGCATAAGTCTCATTGCACCTTGGCTGTGCAGTACTTGGATGGATGTTTGGATTCACAACGCTTGTAGCAGTATTGGTCCTTCCTTAGTAACTCTTTTTGTTGGGTCCATGGTTTTGCTGCAAGCCCAGTGTAGCTGTTCAGTGAGTGACAAGTGTGGTGCATAGGACAAAACTGTATTCTTGTATTCGGAGATCTAAATTAGTTGTATCTGATGAGTTCTCTCCCCAACTGTGTGTGGATGAGGAGTTGATCTCGGTGTTATGTGTGGACATTTGGTGATGATCTGTAGATATGTACAGTAGAGGCTGGAGAGATCCAGAGTTGTGGTAGCAGTCTCTGTTAGGTTGGTAACTCTGCTTTTGAGGTGAAGGTTTATGAAACTGTTGTAGGACTCTGTTTACTGGAAGACAAATTTTTGGAGAAAGGCAAAGGGTGGGTCTCATCTGCGGGTCGTGGCCAGAAAGGCATTGGACAATCCATTGTTCTAATGTTTCTTTTGGGAATTTGGCGATGATTACTTCTTGCATTATGAAGAGATCAAGGAAAGCCAGTCCTGGTAAGTCAGAACATTCTTTGGCTGTTCGCAGTTCCATAAGGATGTTGGAAAAGTCCTCTAGTTTTGGAGTTTCATGGTTGGTGAAACACAGGAAACTGTAAAGTCGTTCTAGGAGTGAGTATTCCATCAATGTGTCTTCATCATATTTCTAGTACAAAGCATCCCATGCTCATTTGAGAGCGGTGTCTGGGTCATTAAGTAAGCCTGTGTAAATGTGTTTCATCATGTAGTTACACCATGGTCCTAGCCATGCCAACAGAAATTTAAATTCTTCACTGGGAAGCAGCTGTTTGTTTTGGGTGGTGCTCATGAAAATAGACTTCCATAGTAGGTATTCTCTGCCTGGCTTGTCATTGAATTTGTACACACCGCTGGCTGCTAAGTCTAATCTTCCACACTTTAGTGACAGTTCTCTGTTACTTCTATGTGAGGGCAAGTCATCTCTTCATATGATGTCATCATAGGTGTGGCATTCTGGCTGAAGGGCATATGTTGTGGATGGTATGTGGTTCATCAGAGAGTACTCTATGAGGAGGTCCATATCCACCCCCACATATGTAGGTTGGGTTTTGAGCCTTTTGAGGTTGGGTGTAGGTTCCACGCTGTACGTCAGAATTGTTTAGCAGTTGTGATGAGAACTCTTTAGCTCGAGGATTGAGTGTGGCAATTGTGATTGGTTGCATATCAACTTATTGAGAAGTGGTTGTGAGCATTGGTGGGCTAATTTGATCACCTGGCAGGCCATGAGACATTGGAGTAGGGATGCTGGTGTTGGTTGGAGAATTTCAGACCTTAGTACATACAACATCAGTTGGGGAAGGTTTGCTGTTGGTGGGAAGTGAATCTTGTACTTTAGGTCGTACAATGTCAGTTGTGTAACTGACATGTAGAGTCTGTGGTTGACATTCATCCCTGTGTTTCCCTGGTTGTGGGAGACTGCTGGGCAACCGAGGTGGTTCCAGCTGCTCATTTAGTAGCGAGTGCTGCTCATCCATGTAGGCCTTGACCCATGTATCTGGGCTCTCTTCTTCCAACTCTTTGAGGTTGAATTGGAGGGAGGTGTTGTCGGCCATCTTCCACAATGCTGCAGCCCATGCAGTTTTTGTTGCAGCATCTCTTTGCCATTTGGCCAACTCCAATTTGGCCTGTGCTTTGGCCATTTCTGCCTATTGTCTGGCCTGTTGAGCTGCTATTGTCTCCTTCTGCTGTGTTAACTCCTCTGTGGTGCGTAGCTCTGTGTCTGCTGCAGTTTCTACTTCAGCTTCTGCAGCCTGTTCAGCGTAACTTGATGCTTTGGAGGCCTTAGATGCACCGCTATGATGGGAGGATGTACTGGAAGGATGGTGAGAGCCAGCAGCAGAGAATTGGTGTGAGACACTGGAACCTGCCTGCAATCTAGCTGGCTTGGGATGGAGGGAGGAGGTTTTCTTTGAGTGGTGGGAAGAAGTGCTTGTGATTGAAGACCTCTGTCAGATGTGGTCTTCTCCCTCAGTATTTGCTCTTCCTGTAGTGCACCGAGGAGCACAGTCTGGAGCAAGTTTTTCTCTTTCCGGATGTAGTCTTCACATTATTTGTTCACCTCCTCAAAGCATTGAATGTGTTCTTGGAGCTCTGGGTCCTCCATGTTCGACTGTATGTACTTGAGCTTACTTTCACTATCTCTCCACCGTGAAAGATGCTCCTCTAACTCCTTCTGCATTAGGAAGAGAGTCTTGAGAGGCAACTTGCTTTTGGGGGTGTCACAGATCCATGCATTTGCATGATGGAGATACTGCCTTTCCCAAACCTCTCTGAAGCATGTCACTGTGGGTGAGGTAAGGTTCCTATGCTGTCTGAGGTCATAGGCCTTATGAGGTATCGCGGCATCTCCAGAGGGTTGAACATCTAAAGGCAGTTGTTGGGAACCAGGTTCCACTTTTACGACAAGGGTGGGTGGAGGATTCAGGTCTTGTGGTAAATCAGAGACATCTTTCATGGCAGAGGAAGTTGCCATGCTCCAAACTGGCAAAGGGAGAATTTTGGAAAATTAGTGGTTTTCCATGTAATTCCTTTTTTTTGTACTGGGGGCACTATGAGCAGGTAGCGGAAAGTAGGGTTTCTGCTGAATTTCGTACTTGAGCACGTAGGTGGTGCTGCAGAGTCTGGGAGATGCTAGCACAGCACACAGTAAGGCTGTTTCTAGGGTGCGTTGTGAGCATGTAACACAAGGGGCATGTAACACAAGGACTTTGCGTTGCAAAGTCTGAAGAATTTGAGGACTGAACACAGAAATATGCCTGCTAGTGTGGCTTGCTCCACAAGGATGTGCTAGAGATTGCGTTGCAAAGTCTAGAGACTTGAGGACTGAACACAGAAATTTGCCTGTCAGCGTTGCTTGTACACAAGAGGGCACTATTGCTACACACATACTGGGCTGCAGTGAATCCTAGAACCTTGAATTAATTGATTAAACTGTCTGTCAGGCGGTGCTCCATTCAAAATCCAAGAAAGAAATACTTAGACTCCTTAATTTAGAGAAAAGATATCTTTTACTGAAAGTGAAGTGGTAGCAACCAGAGAATTCTGAATCTGAGAAATTAGGCACGTAAATCACATATACAAAGTGATGGAAGTGTTCCCACCCCCAATAGTCCAGATGAAACTTCCAATTAGAAATTGTGAATATGATCATGTGGGCATCTTCAGGTGATGATGAGGCCTCTGTCCGTTGACCTTGGCATACTTTGATAACGGTTGCAGTTGCGCAGAGAAAAGAAAGCTAAGCGAGAAATAGAAACCTAACTCTGATGTATGCTCTCCCCCTCATTTACACAACAGAAAAATGTAACACCTCCAGCTCACTTCCCAGACTAATCCCGTCCTGTCCTCCCCCCGTTTCTTATGACAGCCGAAAGATGCAAAGCGATAGTAGAAGATCTTGAAGGCTGACACTGTCCACAATAGTTGCAAAAAGGGATTGTCATTGGATAAACATTCTGGTCAAATTTGCGAAACTGTGTAAAAAAAATCAAACTGGAAAATTTATCCTTGAGCGCCAGATGTAGCTGTGGGCTGCTTTGCTTAGGTCTGTTGGGTTGCAGTAAATCTTGAAATATTTGAATTAAATTGTCCACAATAGTTTCAAAAAGGGTTTATCAATGAAATTATGTATTAGAAAACTTAGGGAGATTTTTCTTTGAGCCCCAGAAGTTGCTATGGGCTGCTTTAAGATTCAGGAAATCCCCTTTTTGGACAGTAAGCATTAACAAGCAGAGATAACGTAGAACTCAAGAAAGAAAGTATCCCTCTCTATAATACAAACAGACTGTATAACTTTAAATGGGGCAAGGCTCCCTGAGCCACTGTGGTTGGAGAGAGGAGGGGAAATTCCTTGGGCTGCCTTGCTTAGGTCTCACTTCCTTGTTGAAAAGGCCTTTTAAAATATATGTTGCACAGATAAAGAGAAAAAGAAGATCAAATTCCTTTGCTTGGGAGGAGAAAGGAAGTCACTGTAGGTTTTTTCAAGCAAAGGCCTGCTTTCAGCATTTGTATAGAGTTTTGAAACAAAGGGGTCTGCCTCGTGGCAGGCCATTTCTATGGTGATGAGGAATGCAAGGTATCTTTATTGGTCACTTCCTGCTGAACATAGGAACAAAAAGAGATAGAAAAAAAAGGCAAACCCTCTCCAACTATTGAGAATTGTAGTTTCATCTGCGTTTGAAAAAAAAAGTTTGTAGGTAGTAACTGAGAAGAAACAGGGCACATGGGTAAAACCTGGCTCCTCCTTTGTTTTACAAATTGACTCTTCCCAGTTAGGAGTTGTAATTTGAGACACAACACTTCTTTCTCTGAAGAGAAAAGGAGGGAGAATTTTCCCCTTCCTGGCTTGATATGAAGACAAAGGAATCCTGCCTCAGTAAAGGAAGAGGAAAAAAAAAGGATCAAAGGAGACAAATTTGATAGTCTTTGAAAGCCAGAGTGTAGGATATTGGAAAAGTCTTTTATGTAAAAGGGGAAGGGGGGGATTCTTGCCCCTCCCTGCAATTCAGACTGAGGCACAGAGCTTAGCATTCTACATTCACTTCTGGTTTCAACATTACTTGCTTTTTCACAAATCCAAATTAACAGTCTTTATACTGATGGGCTTCAGGATTTCAAATTAACTCATCTTGTTACCATTCTGTATCCTGTATGGATGCAGATAGATAATTCCATAAAACATCCATAACAAAGTACTTTTATTGGTTCATCAGGTCTCCTCATAACTCACATTTGTGATGAAGTTCTTCTTTAATGACCAATTCTTTGTATATCTGTCTTGTAGGTAAGAAGATTATTTATCTTCTATCCTTTTTCCCCCATGTTGTAGTGGTAGAAGTAGAAGAGTTACCACAAGTTCATGAGTTCAGCCAAGAGTGAGGAAAACCTTCCCCAACATCTTGAGGGTCAATTTAGTGACCAATCATGATTGCAGATGTAGTCACGTGATATACATTTCCCAGGATACCTTAGCTACATTTACTATGATGCATTCCCTTAAGGGGACAGTTCACAATTGCTACCTAACTGTCCAAATCCCATTAACTCTAAACTGTCTGGACAGCATAAGCATAGACATTTATTTATTTCATTTATCTCCAAGGGAATGCATATGAAGGCATTCTTTATTTTTATATCCACAGCAATAATTCTGTGGAATTGGTTGGATTGAAAATAATTGGCAGCTTACCAGAGTCTAACCTGATCCAACTTTTAACTAGTATAGGAAACTGGCTTAAAGCTTCTTCATCTTTGCTTTTTTCTCTTTTGCTATATTCTTAATTTTATTAAAATAAATGTATCTACTTTCTTTTCTACTATCTGAAATCTTACTCAACTCAACCAGCTATTCAAATAGCACTAAATTGCCACTATGCTAATGCAAATTTTGAAGACACAATTTTGATACGAACACTGCATGTCAGAAGGGGAACCTGACACATCCCACCTTCAGTCACTTTGCAAAATCCTTTTCTCCTCTGAATGAAGTTAGCATTCTTTGATTAGCTCTTTTACACTGCAAGATTTTCAGATTCACAAACTAAAAAGAATTTAGATGATGCACAATTCTTTCTTATTTGCATCTAACCTTGCCACAAACATATTTAGCCATCATCCTTTTTTAAAAATTTACCGTAGTCTCAAGATATAACTGTGGGAACAGTCATAATAAGATGGAGAATTAAATCAATATTTTGTTCTCATCAAACACTATACATGCGTAATCACGACAATATTATTCAGTAGGGACTTGGAATAGAGGAAGTATAAGAAATTGGCAATAGGAGCAGCAAATTTCATGCCTGTGTAGTTTTCTGCCAACACAAGAATGGGTGATAATACTTTAACTCAGCAGTGGGGGAAGGTTTTGTGTCAATGAAAAAGAATTCTACCAGCTGCAATCATTTGACCTTTGTATTGCTTATTCAAAGTTTCACTGGAGTGGTTCAATTTCATTGAAATAGATCCATGAAGTGAAACAGCATGGTGCTTTTACTTATGGTTCAGAGCAGTTGAACTTTGCTTCAGCAGCTTCTCTAGCTCTTCATTGGTCTTCTGTATATACACAGCACATACAGAGAAGCCATTTGCAAAGTAGCCAGCTGGAATGGATCAGTGCTGCTTTGACATTTCACATGAAGCACATCAACCTCTGTTGCTTCACTTGTAGTTTGGGAACCATCTCAAATTAAACAATAAGATGGGTTATGCCTACTTTGCACATGCCTATTGCTTGTGCCCATGTAAAACTTCATAGATATATGATTATTCCAAGAAGTATTCTTACGAGTCAAAGGCAACAAAAACCCTGGAACATTTATTCGAGAATTGGATTCCTAATTTATACCAGCCTGAGGATTGGTACATCTTGCATTGGATTTTTCTTTCAATGTAATCAAGGTCATAATTCTATAACAATTTCTTGTCTTGTATTGTTCCATTAAAACCAAATTGCAGCTCATGATATCTTTTCCCCAATAATGGAATATATGATCTAGTGCAAAGTCAAAACTACAGGGATGTAATTAAAATATAAGTACCTTTTAGTTAAATAATGTTTTGTTTTCCCTTGGCCTCTATTACTGCTTAAAAAAATTGTTCTTAGTATGTCACTCAAAAACCAAGAGCAAGCTTGATCTAAAAAGTGCTGATTATGTATAGTTGTGCAGACTTTTGGATTCAAAGACAAAAATATGGATTGGTGAATACACCACCTGTTGGCAGTTCTTTCAACCCAGGATTATGCTGCAATTAGGAAAGGCTGCTGTGTGATCCTTGGAAAAGATGCAGCTGTTTGAAGGAGCTGCTGACAGGTGCTATGTGAATCTCCTTGAGTGATCCAATGCTGGCCGAGGAACTGAGAGTCGAAACCCACAAGTCTTAAAGTAGCCAAGGTTGGAAACCCCTGATCCAAAAGACCTTTTCTCTTTCAAATGCAAAACTCTAAGCAACGCTATTGTGCTGTAGCTTTATATTATGTTTGCTAGTTCTGATTTGGTGCCCTTTTCTTCTTCCCTGTCTTTTTACAGGTAGATAAAGTTTGTGGACATCCTGAAGAAAAAGAAGTGAAATCTTTGCCAGACAGCCTAATTCAAGCAAAGGAAATAGAGAGATCACCTCTAACAATGGCCCACTCAATAACTATTATAAACAATAAAAGGAGGTAATTTGAAAAGAAAAAATATTTCCTTATAAATTTTGTGGTGAAGGCTTCCCTAAATGATAATGATGAGAATAATTCTGATTCTCATGTATTAAAGACTCTTGGTTTTCAAACAGATGAAAAGCAGGCCAGAAAGGACAGTCATATTTTACTTTTTAATAACAATAAATAAAGTTAAATAAATGTATTTTAACTGTGGAGAAGGCCCAGGTGTAGGTTTCTACCGATTTGCATCAGTTTTATAGAACCAGTTGTTAACATCACCGGTAGTTCTAACAACCGTTAAAACCGACTCCTGCTAGGCCCTGCCCCTCCACCGCTCCTACAGGCCAAAAAGTGATTTTTATTACTGCGCATGCACAAAAATCCCTTCTTCATTCTCCCCCGCCCACCCCTCCCTTCCCTTCCCTGGCCCCCGCCTCTATTTGCCACTCCATTTGCCACCATTTTTTAAAAAAAACTTTTTTTTTTACTGTGCACATGCAAAAATCCCTTCCTCACTCTCACCCACCTGCCTCTTCCTTTGCTGCCCCAAAATTAGCCACACCCACAAATTAGGCCACGCCCACAGAACCAGTTGTTAAGAAATTTGAATTCCACCCCTGAGAAGGCCAATCTGTAATTAGTATTGAGTTAGATATATTGTTATAAATCTGTAATTAATATAGGGCAATTCTGTCAAGAAGCCATTGATTTCAATAATTGATGGGAACACAACTTTGAATAGAAAATCTGACATCAAATATATTGACTTGTAAAATCAGTTGTAAAATTAGGCTATAGAATAGAAAATTAGGAACGGCTGTAGCTTACATTAATGGAGTGCCTGCAGTTTTCAGATTCCTAACTATATACATACTGATGATGAAAGGAACTGAGATAAAATCAATAATAGAAACATGGCCTAGAGGTTAAAAGCTTAGATTTTTCAGTAATTTGCAGCTGGCAATGTAAATTAACATCAGCTCTGAATTACTGAAAATTTTGAGCTTTGTTTAAATAGTAGGTCCTACCTCAACCATTGATATAGACTCAGTTATCTTAAATTATTTTGTAGAATGGTTTCATAGTAAAGATTCTGTCACTTGCTAAGATATCTGAACCAGCTGAAATGAGTGATTCTTAAGTGAATTGGCTAGTTGTCTTCTCCACTGTTATAGTGTAAACCAGCAAGTGACAGCTAAATAATTATACAGGTAGAGAAAAAGTTTATGATTGCCCTTTGCACCATTTCCCAAGATGGTGATATAATCAATTTAAGATAAATAAGCATTTTACTTCTTGGATTCCTTTCCTCTATCCTTATGGCTAATGCGTCTTCTCGAAATAGTAATTTCTTATTTACTGCTATTTGCCCTTATTTTCCATTTCCTACATCTTTCTAGTTTTGTGAAACCTTTTTCTCTGAGACATGACTGACTTGTTAGAAAGTTCCGCTGCATGATGTTCTAATTAACCATAGCTATGCATGCAATGATATACCTATTCAGCAGAAGCTAGAGTGGCTGTTGTTTAGTTGTCTTTCATCAAAGCAGAAATGTATAATCAATGTAAATACTTTTTAAAATATACTTAATAGTTTCAATATTAAGGGAAGTGCATTTTGAAATCATAAGTTAAGGGCAAAGGCCCTACATGCATGGTGCACAACTTAAATCTGTGACTGTGTAGAAAAATGTTTAATACACTTGGCTCAGGATAATTGACCACCCCAGTTTTTTGACTCTGGTATCTAAGTTACTCTTTTAAATATCTTGACATTCAATAGTACAGAGATGCATTTTATTAAATGCTCAAGATTTAACTACAGAAAGAAACAGTTAACATTGCAGTTTTGGTTTCAGTATTTTTTTTAAAATAGCAAATTATAAAAGTGATGTTCTGGGCAATATAAACTTCCTTTTATATTTTTTCTATCTGGAGTCATGTAAACAAGGCAATTTCAAAAACTGAAACAGTGTCAGGCCCCATTAGTACTTGGATAGTATATGACTCATCTATCAGAGGTATAAACTAGATTGCAGCTAAAAAATCCTCTGAAGGTATTTGGTGAACAGTTCTGTAACACTGCCAATCTCCTGCTCAAATTGTTGTGTCCATGTGGATATCAGAAGTTGAGTTTACATCAAAGGTTTCTTTGTCTTTGGGGCTTCTGGGGACTGAATTATTCTGGACATTACTAGTTCAAATTTGTGAGATTTTCATTATTCCAATTGTTCTCTTTATTTTATTTTATTTATGGGGTAGTATATCTTGCCACAGAGACTCTGGATGGTAAACAAAGTTTGAAAGTTTAATACAGCAATATACATCATTGTAAAAAACACACAACATATAAAACAAAATATACTGTCAAAACAGTCTTTCCCAGGATTACTTATAGACTCCAGGGACTGAACCTAAGGATGTCTTCATATGAACTATATGTTCTACCACTGACATAAAATTATTACCACTGACCAAAAATATATAAAATTATTGTGATACTTCATTCTTGTTTAAAATAAGCAAGCAGACCTGTATTTATTTGTTTATCTATGTAGCTGCATCCATTTCCCAATACCCAGAAGGCATCAGTTTTATATTTTCTTATAAACCAACATTTTTGGTGCCCCTGAAAATCAAACAACAGGACTTGTTTTCATCCATAATTCATGTTTTATGCAGTTCTCAGATATAACAATAATGTTTCTAACATGACATTTGGATATGTCAGAAATAAAAATATTCATTTTCATTATTGAATGCTTTATTTTATAGTCATATCTATTTTTGTTTTTTAAGAAATAAATGTATTTCCATATGATTTAGAAAACAATCCAAATCCTCAACAGAGGGGCACAATGTAAAAGCAATTAAACTGACAGATGGACTATACTATTTTTAATGTATAGGTTGAAGAATATTTAAATAGGAGTTATTTTTTTCTGATTTAATCCTGTGCATGTTTATCTTTTCTTTCAAATAATTTATTACTTTTGTTTCTCATTTCTTTCTTCATTTACCTGAATTCCCTCTTTTCCCCTTGGCTATTCTCCTTGGCCTACTCCAGTTCTCTGCCTCTGAAATCTTCAAAGAATGACAAATCCAGAAGTTTGAAAAAAATGTCTCGGTAAGAATGCAAAGAAGTCAACATACCTTTGTCTCTTCATTTTAATGAAGGGTCTTCATACATTCTAAGAAGAAAAAGGTTAATTTAAATTACCATAATATACTTTTAATATTTATTTACCAGGTGTGACAAAATTTGGCACTCCAAAATTTATTAAACTATGACACCTAAAATCTAAATTTAAAGTTACTGTTAAAAACAAATCCAACAGGTGGATACACATTTTATAGTTTGATTTGTGGTTCAGAAATTATTTGGGACCAAATTTCCTCTCTGCAATTTTTAAAGTATCAACATATCAATAGGGTGGCATAGATATGAATAGGAAACAGGATTATTTAGAAGTACTGTACATCAAGATGGACATCTACTTACACTGTCAAATAAATTCCATCTTATTTTAAAAATGAAAAATTTAAATGTAATGCTAAGATGTTTGAATAGTTGATGACATTTCATGGAAATACTATCTTTACTTAGCTACAAATTGGCTTTGCAACCCACTGGATCTTCTTTACTTTGTTCTCTTTCATGCTCAGATATCTACATAAAAAGGGAGGCAGAAATAATATATTACTCAACATTCCTTTGTCTCATGAATTTGATCAATTGACATCTTAAATATGATTTAATTTGTCTAATTCAAGAGGTGAATTAGAATTTAATGAGGTATGAAACAGCCATTTCTTCATCCACTTTTTAAATAAACTTGAGGGGACTTTGAATCTCAATTATTGCATTGTTAAGATAAGGAAGAAATAAATGTATAGTTAATGGGTTTTTTTTAATGTTCTGTATTTAATTTCTAGGGAATTTATCAGTTATATGAAACGATCCAGAACTTTTTATGCGTCTTTGACAGAAAGACTTTGTGATGGTGATCTCGTGATGAAAGACAGCTCAACTTGTTGGAATGGCCAAGATGTGGTAGAAAGGTAACTGTGAAAGATTTCCAGAAGAGACTAAGCTTTAAATTCATCTGTTTTCACAAATCTTTCCAGTGTGATATTAAAAAAGATATTTTAATTGGATGTATTTCTGGACTGGGAATACCACTTGATGGTGCTTTAAAGTTACCAAAAAGAGATATCTTATACCTATGTTGCAGAAATGTGTCCATTTCTGAAATTTGAAAGATCTTGCTTCTTCATACCATAAATGGTTTTCAACTGCAATATATTTAGGGAGAAACATTAGTGAAGCTCTGAGGCTTCACCAACTTGGCTGAGAAAATTGTGACTGTTTTTTTTTCTCAATTTGCATTTAAAGAGAACACTTAAGTCCTAATTATTCATGAAATATGTAACTTGGATTTATGCATTCCTTGCTAGTTCTTCAGTTATAATGAAAATGATTATTTTACCTGCTAAAGGGGAGATAAGGCATGTTAGCTAGAGCTTCAAAATAAGTTCGCTGAAAACAAATACAGTGTTATTTTAGCTGGTTGATAAGGAAAAAAATTGTTTTGTTTTGCAATTTTGGTGAGTTTTATTGTTTCGTGGTTGAAGACTGAAATGGAATACAAGGGCTAAGAGATTAATAGAGTAGATAAAGAATGGCAATCTATATTAATAATTTCCTTTATATTAAACATTATGATATTTCATTTGATAAGGAGATGTTCCACTGCAACAATGTTTGTATCTTTGAATATTCATAATTTATTTTATAACATTTTAATGAAAAAATATATTATGATCATATTTATTTAAATGTTTTAAAGTGCCAATAAGCGTGTTCTCTTGATAGTTTACAATAAGACACACAAAAAATTGGGCTCTAAAGATCCAATGAAGAATTCTGCATTGGATCTAGAAATGTATTAAAGCCAGTGCATATGGCAAATAGGTTTATATGGGCCAGGATCAATGAACATTTTAGTTAGTTGTAGTTTGAACTAACCAAAATTTTCTAATGGTATGTTGGGATGACGTTGGTAGACAAGAAGAAGAGATATAATTAAACAAATGGTCAGCCAAATGACAGATAAGTTCACAAAAGGAATTGGCATATGACAAATGTCTCAGATGGCCCACCCTAGTTTCTTGCACTGGAAAGGCAAGATGTATTTTCATATTTTCAAGATTTTGTAATGTAATCATACAATAAAATTACAAAATTATGGACAAGTACTTGTTTCCTATCTGGAAGGCTTGTCTTAAAAAAAGACTGATAAATTTCTAGAATTTTTTTCCAAAGGACTCTATATGGAATAGCAATAGCACTTAGACTGATATACCACTTCATAGTGCTTTACAATTCTCTCTAAGCAGTTTACAAAGTCAGCATATTGTCCCCCAAAATTTGGGTACTCATTTTACCAAACTCTGGTGGATGGAAAGCAGAGTCAACCTTGAATTGGTCAGAATCAAACTCCTGGCAATCAACAGAATTAGCCTGCAATACTGCATTCTAACAACTGCACACCACAACTTTATAACACAACACAATCTCTTGACAGGTTGGTAGTTTTTAATTCACCAATATTCAAAAAATAAAATATATGTTGCAATAAATAGGCAACAGTTCTATCTTGGAACTTAAATTATCATTTAAATGAACAATATGAATGATCTGAATAATTGAAATCATTCAAATTTGAATGATTTTGGAAGCATCCAGCATCTACAAAGTTGCACTTCTGGGAATCAAGATGAAATATTACAATACAAATATTGCTGCATCACCATAAAATTACGAAGTAGTTATTTTCAATGAATTGCAAATAAAAAATGAAGAAATAAAGGAAAAATCTATCAATACAAGTACTTTTCCTTTTTAGTGAAAAATATGAATCTTAGTACATAGCATTTGGCAAACAATGTACTATTAATACAGTTACAGAGTAGAAATAATTCTATTTTGTTTGTCAGCAACAGTGCATTTCAGAATAACAAACATAATCCTATGATCTAAATAACACATTAACTGTGAAAATTCAATCCAAAAAATTTCCATTTCTAGTTTAAATAATCACAATATTTTTATGAGTTTTCTTTTATTATTTTCTCTGAAATCAACTGAAAAATCTTCTGTTTCCCTAAGATATCCTTAAAGATTAATGATGATATTACCGTGACTTATGTTTGACTACAATTAATGTGGGCTTAACGTGTACATTTTAAAGAGCAAAGTGAAATTATATCCACATGAAGTATAATTCTTAATCATGATTAAGGTCAGTAGTGGGAAATGGGGATATCCAGGCACTGAGAAGGAAACTGGATTGTTTATAGTTTGAGGAAATCTTGGATAAAGTAATGAATTCTTTTTTTCTTTAGCAGCTCCCTTTCTTAATTTCTAAAGCCTGGTAGGCACCACTGTCAGTGGTGGCAACAGCTGCCACAGTCATACTCTTACATGCTCTATGCAACACAACAAATTCAATCTAGCAAAGATTTAATTTTTCCAAAATCATCATAATCCTTTTTTCCTCCTAATTTTAAAATTTAAACAAATATAAGGGCAAAGGGACATAGATGAATGATGTATTATGAAATTCCTGCTGAGCTGGTATTTAACTTGATGTAATACATATAGCATATACATATAACAAACATAGTTTGACTTCTCCATTTTAATAAAGATCATTTCTGTCCCTGACAGCATCAGAGCATGAAAATCTTACCTGTAACAATCCTTACATCTGAGTCTCTCTATGTGTTTGCTTTCTAGTTCAATTTTTGAACCTGTTTGCTGCAGATTTTGTAAGGTACATTTAACTTACCAGAATAATGTAACTTAATCAGACCAAGGATTGTTTTAAATAAAGGGTTTTTGTTATTTGACATTGAAGTGGCATATATTTCACCAAGGCACTCTGATTATGGACTTAACAGTTCAGTAGTTATCCATAAGGTTAAATTGAAACTCAAACTGATGTTAGAATTTCATCTTAAAGAGCAAACAATAGTTACACAGCTGTTGCAATATAATCAAATAAGCAGGGACATTATTTATATGAAGCTTGACATATTTTATGCATATATTTTTGAACTATTCGATATTCAGGCTATATGAATTATTGGAGTTTACTTATGTTTACTTTTGTGAAGCTGCACATGAAACACCGTTTCAAATACTTCTGGGAAACACTACAGTGACTCTTTGCTAATAGATGAAGTGCCAATGAGGGCTGCTGTGTTTCATTCAGCAAGTGCCATATGTGTGATACATATACAGGAATTACTTTCATCAAAGCACAAAAGGGACTGGAATACTGAAGATCTATTTGCTTACTCTTTTGTTTCTGAGAATTGAAAATAGTTTGCATTGGGCATCACGGTGGTACAGCATGAGATCTTTAAGCTCTAAGATCGCTGCTGATATCTCCATTGCAGGACGGTCCCGATGGACCTAAATTGTCCTGTAGAGACAGTGACTGAGGAGGGCACATCCTGTTGATCCCAGGGACATCCAAAGTCCCCGGTAGATCCAGGAGAAGCCCTTTTTTCCTGTGGTGGAGAAGCAGCCATTAAAGCTGCTGAAATTGGGACAGCTCTGGAATGGAAGAAAGCTGGAAAGAAAGTGTGTCAGTTTGGTGAGATAATTTTCTACTTTTTTCTGGAGAGAACACCCTAAAAGACTAAAAATTAAATTTAAAAGTGAAGATAAAAGTGCTTAAGCAGTGAGATTAAGCACAAATTAAACGTGACGGTTTTTTCTTTCTTTTTATTGGAACTTTGGATTTTGTAAAAACTTTTCAATTTTTTAAACTGGACTGGTCTTTCCTTTTTAATTTTTATTTTTTCCTTTCAAAATAACTCTTTGGAAAAGTTTTTTTTTCTTTTGTTTTTTTCTTTTTAATAATTTTAGATTCTTTTTATTTTTCTTATTCTTGGTTTTAATATTAGAGGGGAAGGGAAGGGAAAGGGAAAAAAGTAGAACTGCCACTTGGAGGCTTGGGTACATTGTTTTCCTTTCTTTCTTGTTGATACATTTGCTGTTACATTCAAGGATTCTGTGCTTTTCATTGAAAAGATAGTGGGAAGAGCATGTAGATTATTTTCAGGTGCTCTTCTGCGGAACTACTGATAGCTGGAGTCTGGATTTGAAATTGAAGACAAAAGATTGAAGTGACCTTGAAAAGAGAACTGGTAATTTTGTTTTTTGATTTAGTAAAAAGCCTCGAACATATAGTGGCAGTGCTTTGCTTATTGACAGAATTGCATTTTCTCTTTCCTTTTTTTTTTCTATTCCTGCCCCAGTTGGATTTTTAGATTTGGACTTGAGTCCTTTGATGCAAGAATAAGACTACTATTTTCCCCTTCTCTCCTCCCTTTGTTTTACCTTTTTAGCAAGGAGAATATACAGATTTTTGTCTTTTTAAATTTTTTCCTATTTTTTTTTTAGTTTTTCATCCTTTTTCCATTTTATATTTTTTCTTCTTTTCCTTTTTTCCTACATAATTGTAATCAATTGGATTAAGGTATTCAAGTGTCTGAAGATTTTTTTCCCTTCCCTTTTTTATTTTTATCTTTTTTTTTTTTTTTTTTACTGGAGTGGCAGTTGGCTGCTCTTGCTTTTTCTTTTCAATTTTTCTATTCAGTACTCTAAGATGAGCACAAAGATACCAGCCTCAGTTTCTTCAATCCCAACTTCTTCCTCACCATCTGGAGGAAAACGATCAACACAGGTGATGTTGCAACAAGAGAAGGAGAAAGAAGTGACACTGTAGATGATTATGCAAGGAATTCAAAAGATATAAATAAAGACAGATAATATTGAAAAGACAATGGAGAATATTGAGCAAAGAATGGAAAAGAAAGATGAGAAAACAGAAATATTCAACAGATGATGATGTAATATGAGGACAGAATTAAGAAAATTGAAGAACAAGATGTACAAAGAGATAAGAAGATTGGAGATATGGATACCCGACTGAGTGAAGTGGAAAGAGATAATGAACTCTGCAATCATTGGGATGAGAAATTGATAGATCAGAATTCTTCCTTAGATTTCAAAATACAAAAGAAGAAAAGGATGAAAACCTTGCTGAAATTATGACAGAAATCCTGGCAGAAACATTGGAGTTAACTAAAGAAAAGATGATGAATGGAATGGACGAGGTTGTTCATGTCTATACAAGATATATGATGAGAAATAAACTACCAAGAGAAAATAATTAAATCACAAATGCTGCAGGTGGCAAGAGAAAAAACACTAAAGTACAAAGATAAAGAAATAGTGGTACTGAAACAGGTACCAAGAAGAGTGAGAGAGATAAGAAGAGAATATTTATTCTTGACCAAAGAGTTATTTAAGAGAGGAATAAATTACAGATGGCTGATACCCGAAGGTCTCATGTTTACCTGGCAGGAACAAAGACACAGAATTGATACAGTTGAAAAAGTGGAGTTACTCTATCTGGAATATTTTAGAGGAAGGGAGGAAATTCCAAGAAAAGAAGAGTCATTAATTGAATTTCAAGAGGAATGTACACCAGTAATTGAAAAAGAAAAAGGAGGCGTAGGTGATGTACCCAGAGAACAATGAGAAACAAGATCTACTAGAGCAACAAATCCTTCTTATAAAGTCTAAAATGGATGAGAAAAAACTGATTACAATTAATATAAATGGGTTTAATTCAGCTATTAAAAGAAGAAAATATTTCATAAGTTAGAGAAATTAAAATTTGATATAATCTGCCTACAAGAAGTACATATTAAAAAACAACATGATTATATACTGAAACAACAAAAATTAGGGAAATTACAGTATTTACAGCGTTGACACACTGTACAAAGAGAGGAGTGGTGTTATACATTAGAGATACAATTCTGAGGAACAAATATATATAGATGATGATGGAAGGATTTTGATGGTGGAGATAATGGACAATAATCTAAAGACACTTTTAATAGCAATTTATGCCCCAAATGATAATCCAGAAGATTTTTACAGGAAATTACATAAGAAAATAATTGAATTGGACTATGCTAATATCTGTCTGATGGGAGATTTTAATGGAATAATAAATGACAGATTGGACTATGAAACACAAAAAACAGCAAAGAAAACTAGAAAAACATTGACAAAATCCTTTTTTCAAATGGTAGATGAGACAAACTTAAAAGATACATGGAGAGAGAGAAATGCAGAAAATAAACAATATACCCTTTATTCAAGTAGACATGCATCATGATATAGAATAGATATGATATGGATGTCATCAGAATTTCTTTCTAATATACAAGACACTGAAATAGAAGCAAGTACCTAGGCAGATCACAATCCAATAATATTTATATGGAAAGGACAAAAAAGGAGATCTAGATGGACTTTAAATAATAAGATATTAAAGGAAAGACTTCAAACAGAAAATTGAAAGAGAATTGACTTTTTTCTTTAAAAAAAAGAGGATACATCATTACAGAACCTCTGGGACATGATGAAGGCTTATACAAGAGGCTTGAAAATGGACTATACAAGGAAAAGAAATATAAAACAGAAAAAGATATTGAAAACATTTGAAGATGACTACAAGAAGTTGGAAAAAGAACTACAGAAATTTCCACAAAAAAAGGAGATTAAAATTAAAATAGACATAATTAAACATAAAATGGGCTAATGGAAAAAGAAGAAATAGCACAAAAAATTAAAAATGCTAAGCAGAACTATTTTGAAGATGCAAACAAACCAGGCAGATGACTGGCATATAAACTGAGAAAGGAAAGAGACTCGAGAAGAATAAATCAATTGATAAATGAAGAATAAATCAATTGATAAAACTCAATTGATATAAATGATAAATTTCCATAGCATGTATGCTATGGAAATGCGGAGAAGAAAAAAAATTATTCAAGATTACTATGGAAAACTGTACCATCAAGAGAATGTTCAGGAAGAAAGAATTCAACAATACTTACAGGAAGCAAATTTGCCCCAGATACCCAAAGATATTGAAACAATATTAGAAAGTAACATAACAATGATGGAATTAACAGAAGCTTTAAAAAAGCAAAACATTGGGAAAGCACCAGATCCAGATGGTTTGCCAGTAGAATTTTATAAGATATCACAGGAAACATTGAATCTTCACTTATTAGAGGTTATGAATGAAGTTATGACAAAGAAGAGAATACCCAAAACATGGTCAGAAGCATATATAACACTTGTACCGAAGGAGAACACGGACCCAAAGCAAGTTAAAAATTACAGTTAAAATTTACAAGTTAAATATCACTATTAAATTCAGATTATAAAATCTTTGCTTCAATTCTGGCAGAAAGACTGAAAAGATACTTAAACAATTTTATTCATCCTGCTCAAAATGGATTTCTGCCAAAGAGACAGATTAAAGATAATATGAGAATAATTTTAGATACAGTGGAATACGATGAGGCACATCCTGAAAAACAAATGGCTCTGATGTTTATAGATGCACAAGAAGCCTTTGATAATATGAATTGGACAGTTAATATGAACAGTTTTATGCTGTTACAATCGGACCAAATGTGCTTTGGTAAAAAATTTACTCAAGCCATATAAATGATATATCATAAACAAACTGCAAAGGTTATGATAAATGGAGAGTTAACAGACTCTATTGATATAAGAAAAGGAACCAGACAAAGCTGTCCACTATCACCTCTGTTATTCGTGTTAACACTGGAAGTGCTGAATAGGAACATCAGAGAAGAAAAAGAAATAAAAGGAATGAAAATTTAAAAAGAAAAATATAAATTAGAAGCTTTTGCAGATGACCTGGTATTTATGTAAGAGGATCCATTGGAGTCTGCACCTAAACTGATAGAAAAGATAGAAGAGTATGGGAAAGTAGCAGGTTTGAAAATAAATAAAAGTAAAACAAAGATTTTAGCAAAGAGCATGTTAGTAAAACGAAAGAAAGAATTGGAGGAAGTTTTGGGATCCAGGTCACAAACAAGGTTAAGTATTTAGGGATACATATAACACCAAGATGTCGCACTCTTAAGGAGGACAATTATTTCAAACTTAAACAACAGATTGCGACAGATTTGATAAAATGGGAAAATTTAAAATTATCACTGATTGGAGAATATCTACAATTAAGATTAATGTATTGCCTAGAATCTTATAGTTATTCCAGACAATTCCAATCAGATTAGGGAAAGAATTTTTTGAAGAGTTAAACAAAATAAAATACATTTGGCAGGGAAAGAAAGCAGAATAAAACTTAAATTGCTACAAGGTGAAAGAATAAGAGGAAGATTTGCTTTGCCCAATTGGGAATTATATTACCAAGTGACGAGTCTGATGTGGGTAAAGGAGTAGATAACACTAAGGAATACTAGACTTTTGAATTAAGAAGGACATGACTAGGGTGACAAGCCTCTGGTATAAGGCATGGTATCATGCCTTATATCATGCCTCTTGTATAAGGGAACTAAAACTAAAACTATTTTAGAAGACATTATATTCTAAAAGCATTGTTTCTAAACTGGGAGAAGATAAAAAAGCAATATTATTCAAAAATTCCACTATGGTTATCTACTATTGAAGCTTTTTCCTGTCCAATAATATATAAAAAGGAACAAACAGTTAGATATGCTGAGATGTTGAATGAAAAGGGTGAACTTAAATCTATGCAAGCACTGGAACAACAAGGTGTAAAAATGAATTGGTTTTCATATTTGCAAATACAATCTAGATTTGATAAAGATGTTAAAAAGGAAGGTATCTATGATAAGCTGACTGATTTAGATACAATTTTTACAGGTACTGATGAAAAAGTAATAAAAAAACTTTATGGACACTTGTTGGAGTTTAAATTAGAAGAACAAGTAAAAGAAACAATGATTGCATGGGGGAAAAATTATGGATATGGGATTGATTTAGATAAATGGCAAAAATTGTGGTCCCAAAATTATAAAATGACAATGTCAACTGCATATAAAGAAAATTTGTGTAAGATGTTTTACAGGTGGCACTTACCCCCGATGAAATTGCGAGGATGTTCAAAAATAAATTGGATAAATGTTGTAAATGTCATCAGATACCTGGTTCATATTACCACATGTGGAGGACATGCTTGGATGCAAAAAGATATTGGACTATAATTCACACATGGTTGGAAAAAATGACAAAACAACACATAGACTTTAAACCTGAGATATTTTTATTGGGAATTATACCAGAAATATATTGTAAAGAATTGAAATATTTGATTGTAAATGTTTTAACAGCGGCTAGAATTGTATTTGCTAAGAATTGGAAAAATGAAAAAATACCTATGCAGGAGAAAATTATGAAGAAAATCATGGCCTGTCCCGAAATGATTAAATTGACATTTGAAATTAGAGAACAAGAGGATAAACAATTTTTGTGGTATGGGATTTATTTTATCAATGGTTAGATAAAAAGACATGGTAAAGAAATAGATTAGTAAGCCTTACAATAAAAGTTAATAGATTGATAAAGAATACAATATAAAATATATAACCATTGGATGAATGTATAAGATTAAATAATGATGAAAATTAGAATATCTCATATGAAATGATGGAAAAATAGTTAAATGAATGTTTAATAATTGTTATTATATGAACACAAGCTTGACCGATAAGGTGAGAATTTATATAGCTTGTGAGTAATGGTAAAAAAAAGGAAAGCACAAAAGATTGTAACAAACTGACACTGTATGTCTATAACTGAAAAAGGGTTTTATGTTTTTATGTTTTGTTCATATGTTTGTTGTAAAAAATAAAAACTTTGTTTAAAAAAAAGAAGAAAATAGTTTGCATTTAAATTCCATTAATTTCTTGTGGTAAAATAGTAGATGATGCCACGGACTCCCATGCTGTCCGTGGCCAAAGATTGCAATAGTAATAATTTTTTTTTGCAAAATGATAGTGACAGCAGGTTCTACTTTAAAAAAATGCCAGATGTCATATTCATGATTGCATCCTGATTTTTACTGAATTTAGTAGAAGTAAATTTTACTATTGCCTTCGGGGAACAAAGAACACTTTAGGCTACCATCCAATACCTTGTCAACCCAATTGAGTTATTGCAACTTGCTTTTGAATAATCTGAAACAGTAAATCAGTCTGGATTTCATTTTTTAATAAACCCTAATTAAAAAAATGCAAAAGGCATTGGATGAAGTGGGTTATGAATATGTTGAATATAATATCGTACATGATAAAAAAAAGTATGGAGATATAAAGTGCATGGTATTTATATATTTTTTTTTTCTTCTGTTCAATCATGTCTGATTCTCAGACTGTCTGGACAAGCCCCTGAAGATTTCTTGGCAAGCTTTTTAAAAGTGATTTGCCATTGCTTGCTTCCTAGGGCTGATGAAAATGACTGATCCAAGGTGACCTAGCTGGCTTTGTGCCTAGGTTGGAACTATCACAGTGTCCTGGTTTCTAACCTGATGCATTTAGCCATTGTACCAATTTGACTTTCTAGTATAAATTCGGTTTAACTATTTTTCATTGCCATTTTTAAAGCTTTGGTCTAAATTTCTTTTCCTTACCATTCATTGTTCCCTTTCTATGTTTTATATAATGTAGATACATTCTTTATCTAAAAGAAAATATTGTAATGGTGTAAGTTTTAAATATGTTGTTTTAACCAAGATAAACAGAGGATAGGAGAAACCCTTGTTTTAAAATTGCTTTAAGTATGAACTTCGTATGGATCCAGAAGCTTGATTCAGAGGTTTAAAATTATGTTTTAAAAATATAGGCACCATGGGAAATTAAATAGTATCTATCCACAGAACTCCAAATCAATCATTCCACAGGCAGAAATGGATGCAATTTTTTTCTCATCTCATAAAAACTGTGGATGTTTGTGTCTATCTCAGATAAGTTTCTGATCTTCTGATCTTCCATCCCTATTTTGAAAGCTAAGGAGAAGAGCATAAACTCTCCTTCTGCAAGTAACTGATTTACTATGTTCCTCTAGAAAAATTGTATCTATGAGCTTTGTGTTCAGTGAGTCAAATTTCTGAATAAGGAGTATGTAGGGAGGACTGAGCTTTCTAGCCATGCATGGATTTGTTTGTTTGTTTGTTTATGCAAGACAAACATTTTACTGCATATTTACATATAAACTAATGGACCATTTATGCTTTATATATTTATTTTTTTAATTTTAATTTTATTTTGATTTGTCAATCGTTTACAAGATAATAGGTATAAGTATATACATAGTTATGAATACTATTATAATACGAAATGGGTACATATAAGAAAAATAAAAGAAACAATAGAACACAGAACGGTAGGCACGTTGGCGCGCTTATGCACGTCTCCTACAGACCTCTAAGAAAGGGGTGAGGTCAATAGTAGACAGTCTAAGGTTAAAGTTTTTGAGGTTTGGGAAAGAAACTACAAGTCAGGTAGAATATTCCAGACATTGACCATTCTGTTGCTGAAGTCGTATTTCCTGCAATAAAGTTTGGTGCAGTTAAACTTGAGTTTGTATCTATTGTGTGCTCTTGTGTTGTTATGATTGAAGCTGAAGTATTCATTGACAGGGAAGTCATTGCAATGTATGATTTTATATACCATGCTTAGATCAGACGAAAGACAGCATAATTCAAGGTTTTCTAGATCTAGAATTTCAAGTCTGATGGCATAAGGTATTCTACAATGAGTAGAGGAGTGGAGAACCCTTCTTGTGAAATATTTCTGGACTTTCTCAACTAATATCAGATACGTAATGTGGGTTCCAGACTGATGAGTTGTATTCAAGTATTGGTCTAGCAAATGTTTTGTATGGTCTAGTTAGTAGTGTGATAGTTCCAGAGAAAAAGCTATGTAGGATTAGGTTAACAACTCTTAATGCCTTTTTGGCTATGTAGTTACAGTGGGCTCTAGCACTTAGATCATTAGAGATGAGTATTTCAAGGTCCTTTACAGAGCTTGGATTATCAACAAGGTCTTGACTATTCAGCTTATATTTTATTTTCTGATTTTTTTTCCCAATATGTAAGACAGAGCATTTATTTGTTGAGATTTAAAGTTGCCATTTGTTTGACCATTCTGATACATAGTCAAGATCTTTTTGAAAGGTAGCAGTATTGTCTGTGGTACTGAACAGCTTTACATCATCAGCAAAGAGAACGCAGTTTCTCTTAATATGATCACAGAGGTTATGTCGGTGTCTAGAGATACCATAAGATTTTAGTTCTAGTTGTAGTTTGTCATGTATCACTGAATCAAAGGCTTTACAGAAGTCTATGTAGATTGCGTCTAATGCTTTGCCCTGACTGAGTTGTGTAGTCCACATGTTTTTGCAGTGCAAGAGTTGCAGGTTATAGGACAGTTTCCTTCTGAAACCAAACTGTTTGTTAGAGAGTAGGTTGTTTGTCTCTAAGTGGAGGATAATGGATTGGTTAATAATTGATTCCATGACTTTACAGGTGACGTCTGTAATTTTCAACTAGGCTGCGGTCTCCCTTTTTGAAGATGGGGATGACCGTGGCTTGTGACCATAGGTTAGGCAAGGAGCTGGTCCTGAAAGATTTTTCAGAAATTATACTTAGAAGTTCTGCTATTGCAGTGGATGGCTTTTTTAAGAAGTAGGCACATATTCCATCCGGTCCAATAGATAGAAGTGGTTTTAGATTGTGTAGTGCTTTTTCAACATTGTCTTTCTGTAAAATCTATATTTATTAGATCATTGTAGTTTTCTGTGGTTAGGAAATACTGGGCATGATCCATTGCTGTTTACAAATACTGAGCCAAAGAATGCATTAAGGATGTTGGCTTTAATGGTATCATCGTTGCAGTATTTACTATTAGGTCCTATCAGGGGTGGGATGGACCTTGAGTCTTTTAGTTTGTTGTTTACAAAATTGTAAAAAGCACAGGTGGAATTGGTGCATAGAAGGTTTTCCTCTTGTTTAATATGATAATTGGTGCATTCAGTCTTTATCTGGTGGCATAAATTTTTCCGCCAGAGTGATCTCTTTTTGGATTGAAGTTATGGGTAATCTGGGTTTTTTTTGTTTTGGGAGTTGTTATTGGTACGTATAGTTTGATAACTCTTTTGACTTCAAGTAAAAATATGTTGTAATGGTCTTCAACAGTATTGCATCCAGTGAATAGAGATTGCCAATCAAGGGATGAGAGATCGTTGTCTATAAGATCATAGTTGCCTTTTTTGAAGTTATAACTGGGTATTATGTCATTATGATGATTTTTGTGTGGAAGTATGTTGAGACAAAAGTCAATCATATTGTGGTCACTGTTTAAAAAGGGTCCTTTAGTTTGTATTCTGTAAATTAAATTCAAACTATTGCAGAAGATGAGATAGAGGCAGTTGTTATTAAGTCTAGTACTGTTGGTTACTAATTGTTCCAGTCCCAGATTTATAACAGCATTATAGAAGGTTGCATGTATGAGTTCAGTTGTACATTCATTTAGGGTCCAGTTAATATGAGGTTGATTGAAGTCACCAAGAAAGATAAAAGCATTTGGCAGGATGTTGCCCATGTTAGTAGTGAAATTAGCTTGTTTACAAGTTCGATGCCATAATCAGGTGCTCTGTAACATAGTATTATAATATATTATTATATACTATTATTAATATATATATATAATATATACTATTATTATAGTATAATAATATATCTATGATCGTGTTTTTTTAAACTAAGATGAATAGGGGTGATTCTGATGAGTTAGTAGTAGCCCACTTAATGATAGCTGATGATTGTACAATATAGCATGAAATATACATATAGTTATATGGAGTCCTTGGTGATTCTTATAGTAAGACTCTTACGATAAGAAAAAGTCTACTGGAATATTTATAACCTGTCATAGTGAAACACAATGGAGCATGCCAATGAAAATTAGTTAATGTATCAAGGGGTCATTGGTATCTGTGCTCTCCCATATTATCTTCAGAATGTTTATTTTCATGAAGAAACTCTTCTTCATACATCAAAGAAACCATATCTATACTTCACTCACAGAATTTTCTGGGTGTCACTCAGCTGTATGAAAAGAGAAGGCCCAATTTCAGTATGGCTGATTAATTACATTTTGAAATTATAGAAATACTACATATTACCATTTTAAAAATCCCCCTATAGGCCATTCTAGAGTCTAATATAACTTGAAAATACCATTGCTTTAGAACCTACAGTACTATGAACCCCAATATTGGAGTGTGATGCAAGACTTGAAACCCCAAGGTGCCTATATCAGCTGTGCATCCAGTTCTGTGTAATTTAGTAGTAGGTTGCAAAATAATATTACCACTTATTATTAAGCAACAGTTAAAACAGAAGATAATTCCATTTAATTACTAGTGATATCTAGAGCTTGGGTGGTTGTGAAATGTTATTAAATTTTCCTTTTCTAATTAGAAACAGAATTAACACTTATGCAAGATGTGTTTATGCCTCAGAGAACTTCAGTGGAAACAGCTACAGACTCTTAGATTTAATTTTCTTCAGTTTCAAGCAAGTATCTGCTACAACATTCCTTCTCTCTCCATTGCCTTTAAACCAAGCATTCTCTTAATTTCCAAGTTGGCTGAATTAGCTAGTTTCATATGGTGGCCACACATTGAGATTTGGCAAAACACCCAAAGCTTCCTTATCACTCATAGAGGCAACTGATTATAAACAGATTTTCCAAATGTACAAAGAGATGTCTATCTAATAAATAACATTTCTCCATCATCTCTACTTTGTCTCTAACAAATTGTTTCCTGTATACCTACATTTTATCCTCAATAACAAGTTTAGTTAGAATTTATATTTTTAAAAAATTAAAGACATTCCTTTTTAAACAATTTCTACAGACTCTAACTCCTGAATTGTTAAATATTTGGCTATCCCTCTCTTCCTACCACAAAAATGTCAAGCAAAGAATGAAAGATTTAAAAGGAATTTTACTGATAATTATATTAAAAGGAATCTGTTCCATTGGAAAGATAACCTTGATTCTTCTAAAAGACTGAGTGTCAAATGAAAATGCTTGGAAACTTTAGGTCTCTTCTCTCTATATGCGTGATAGCTTTTCCATTTGAGCCAAACAAAGTAAAATATTTTCTGACTGCTTGATGCAGGGTAAATATTAAGACCATATAGATACATTGTGGACACATTGCTAAGGCATAGTTGCAAGATTCCTGCCTTTGTAAATGAACAAAGAGCCAACCTTAATGAAATTGAGATTACCAGATTTAGCTTTAAATAATGAGAATGCATTCTATTATTCAGCAGTGATAACAGATCAAAATAACTTCCTTAACCCTCCCTTTCAAAATGAATCTAAAGACATGAAAAACAAGCTCTAAGAAAGATTAATTGGTTGGGAAAAAAAGAGAAGAATCATCACTTGGAAGTATGAACAATAGAAACACATTCTGATGAATTAACAGCAGAAATATATCATCAAATGCTTTGGGTAGCAGGCTATACTATTTTTATAACTCTTTGCTCCATCATCTCAAAGGACAGGTTCCAAATAAAATGTGGCACTAATGTTGTAAAATGTGGTACAAATGTTGTACTTTTGCTTAAATTATCACATCCCTGAAGGGGCCATTCTTTTCTAAGAAGAAAAAGGGGGTTGCTTAAAATTTGGACTTTATTATTACGGGACTACTAAAACCACCCAAAATTAAATATATTAAATTTATATTGACTTTTAGATTTAATCATATGCTTCAATATTTGTGTGCTTAGCTTGAATTTTAATGTTATGTTCATTATATTAAAACTACTTTTCTAAGAATATAAAAATAAGTGTAGTTCAAAAATCTACATAATATTTTCAGTGTGGCTATTACACACAAATAGTATCTATATACAATGAGTTATACAAGGAAGTCTATGACCTTAGTTCCTTATTCTATCACTATTTGGAACAAAAGTAGATTACTGGAGAGCACTACCAAAAAACTTTGTATTTTACAGCTTGCTTTGGTTTATCAAATTAGTACTTAATTAGCTATCTGAAAAGGTACAACATTATAACTGGTAAGCTGTGTCTTGATTGACCCTTCCCTTTACTTGCATTTACTTACTTACTGCATCTTGATCTTGTACCTTAATTGTTGTACAACTGAAGAATTTTGCCCTGCTTCTTCTTTGAGAAATATAAAAATGCAAGAGTTCTTTGTTTACTATTACGGTGAATTGACACAAAAATTAGATGAGTGGACAGAGAAATCCACCTGCAGTCTTTGCCAACTTTTTAAATTTTCTGTGTGTTTTGTATAGACATCTACCTATGTGACCTCTTAATTACCAAAAAGTCTGTAAAATTTTTATCAAAATAGGCATAGGTTCATAGTTAGTTGCAAATGAAGTAAATATAACATTAATTTGGTCTGCAGTCCAGAGATTCATAGAACAGTGACACAAAGATGAATTTTTCAGAGTTCTGTCTCTGAGACTGAAGGGAGTGAGTGAACTTCATTCTCATCAGGGAATTTATATATCGGATGCAATCCTCACACGTCTTCCACTGGGAAGGCCAGTGCCTGGAGGATGAGAATAAAATACAGTGGAGGATACAAAGATGCGCAGCTGCATGGACTCAGTGAATTCCAAACCAGCATGCATGTTCTATATTCCAGCATAGGCAATGTTAAATATCTTTCCCAATTCAGTTGTTTCTTATCCGTATAAGATTGTATGGTGTTCATTACTTAGAACATTTGATTTTAAAGTGGTGTTTTTTCAATCTTGCCAGCTTTAAAATGTGTGGATTTCATCACCCAGAATTCCCCAGCTGAGATTGAGAAACACTGCATAAGAGTATTTGGAAGAATTATAGGATTGCTTTAGCAAAGAACAGAATAATTAATTTGAAAAGCTTGACATATTTCAGGGGTGCTAATCTGCACAAACTATTTCAGAAAAGTGTATGCATTTTGGGGGGAAAGTATTTATCAGATTTTTGGCTAGATATCCAAAACTATAATAAACATGCCTTATTTGGAAACATAAAAATATGCCAGTGTTCATTAAAACATGTTAAATTTGAGCAATTTTTATCACCATTTAAAAATTTATCAAACTATTGGCAAAGTCTGGGAACTATTGATCTTACAAAAATTAACTGTTGGGATTCAAATTGTCAAAAAAACAACAACTTTCAGAAGTCTATTTATGCTATTAGTCATGACATAATAATTTGACTTTTTAAAAAATGAATTATTAAAATAGAGCAAATTTATCCCTTTTCACATCCATAAATCTAATAATCTAATTATTCATTTATAAATTCTTGTAAAAATGTTATGTTTAGGAAGATAATTTATAAAATATGCAGAAGGTTAAGTCTTTACTTGGTAAATATTTATTTATTACTACAACGACTTAATTCTGTAGTAGATTTTACTATTTGAATAATATCACAAGAATTGAAATGCAGAATGTGATTACCGCCCCCTGCTCAAAAAAATAGGAGGTCCTGAATTTAGATATTCTAGAATTGGAATAAATGGCCTATAATCCAAGGGCCCATTTTTTGGGTTGTTCGGAGTCCTAAAATCTTGACTGCTAAAAACTGTAGTGTAAAGTACCACCATTCTGGGTTCAGAAACAGATGAAATGCTAGTAGAAAATTAAAAACTAGGCATATCAGAGCAAAATAAAGATAATATACCCATTTTATTGCCCTTATTCTATTGTCCTTTTGCCCTAGAATTTCTAATTATTTATTCTGTTAACTGTGAAAATTTCTACATGTGTGCTCTAAGATTAGCTATGTATGTTTAGTGGGATTTAGGGATGTAACTTAAATGTAGTTCAATAAATGGATATGTTTGTTTAGTCTTCAATTGCTGTAAATATTTCTGCAAAATAATGTAGCGTGGGCATAGTAATATTTTGCAGGGCAGATCTACTCTTATTTCATTCCACTCTGGTTATTTTAAAAGGAGTATTTCCTGACAACATTTTGCTGTTTAAATAAAAACCCTTTCCTTTTCTCCCTTATGATACAGATTTAGATCCTGGGAGAAACTGCTGATGACCCTAGATCAGAAATAACTGATTAAAATAATAGTCAGTTATTTTATGTTAACTTCACGATAATGAAATTCGTGATACGGGAATCCTTATGTATTTTCAATGGTGATAAAACACAGAAGTTCAAGAATTGGTTGCACTAATTCATTTTATTTTAAACTGTTTAAATTGACAGTTGCCATGACTTCATTATAGTTGATGCTATTCTCTATGTGGGGATAAATCCCTCTTTGTCATGAGATTTGCTTTCTCTGTCCCACCTGCTTTGAAAGAAGTATTGTATAAATTCAAATGCAAATGTAAACTGACAAATGAATTTGAATTTTAAAGGAATGTCAGTTCTAGCATTTAAAAACAAATTCAGCAGGAGAAAAAATGTCATTAAATAGAAACAGAATAGTCTGAAGGTCAAGGTCAGATTCCTGAGATATGTATAGAATGTGGGTTCTCCAATTACTTACATTTAAAAGGTCTGAACAAAGAACAAAAACCAAAGTTGTAAAGTTATTAAGTGAGTTTTGCCCCATTTTACAACCTTTCTAGTTGTTAAGTGAATCATTGCAGTTTTTTAAAGAGAGATATTTAATATAATTAGGCCTTGTTTAGTTCAGGTTGAGGAATCAGAATCAATAGATGTTCAATCTAATAGGTTGCTATTAAATCTGAAACTTAGATCATGTTTCATAAGATTATAATTTATTGAATGTCAGATTATTCTCAAAAACTATTTTGCCTTGTATAATTGCACAAAATCTAAAAAGAAATCTTAATTTGGTTGATATTCTACCCAGTGGTGAATTATAAACTGTGCACTTGTGTGTACAGCGTGACATTGGGACAAATATGTAGCTCTCTTGTGATAAATTAGATGTTGCAATATCATGGAGAGTTTATAGAGCAACTCTATTCCTTGGTACAATTATAAGGATTCCTGAACAATTTATTACAGCTGATTCCATAAATGTACATAGGATTCTATTGACAGATAAGTCCCCAAGTGACTTAAATCATTTTATACGAACATATCTGTTCTCATCCTAAGGATTTCCTCCTGATTTCTACACATTCCCATAGAATGGATCTGGTAAGCTTCACATTAAATTCTTAAAAGAGCTCCATTAAGTTGATAGTGAAAAGTATTTCAGTTGTTGTGTAATGGAAATATCAAATAACAGCAAGTATCAAATGATTGAATTATGACAAGTCCATAAACTGTTGTGGAGGAGCTTAAAAAAAGAGAAGATTGTCGTTGTTGTTAGTTGCGAAGTTGTGTCTGATCCATTGTGACCCCATGGACAACGTTCCTCAAGCCCTTCCTTTTCTCTACCATCCCCTGGAGTCCATTTAAGCTCACTCCAACTGCTTCAGTGACTCCATCCAGCCACCTCATTCTCTTTCGTCCCCTTCTTCTTTTGCTCTCAATCTTTCCCAGCATTAGACTCTTCTCCAGTGAGTCCTTCCTTCTCATTAGGTGGCCAAAGTATTTGAGTTTCATCTTCAGGATCTGGCCTTCTAAAGAGCAGTCGGAGAGAAGAAAAAAGAGAAGATGTAATGTGCCAATTCACCAATTTTTACAGCTTGTTTACTGTATCATTGCTATAGATTAGGTGAGAGGAAAAGTCCTGTTAATAATATTTTGTTCATTTCCATATTCATATTATAACTATCATCATCATATCATATTTGACTGGCTGAGTAATGAGAATGAGAATAAGGCAGTATACACTCTTTGCAAATAATTGCTCACATCTTCTCCCACTCACAACACTCAAAAGGTATTGATATTGATACTGAAGTTTATTATTCCTAGTTATTTCCTTTCCTAAGGAGAAGGATTTGTCCCTTTTTATTATTGCAGAGGGTTTTTTGTAGTGTTGTAGTTGCTGACCATGCAAAGTGGCATTCAATGATACAAAAAATGGACCTTGCATCTGTGGGAATATGCAATTACACAGAATAAAATTGAATAGGCTAAATTGATTATTTTGACACAAAGAATAATTATGTCAAAATTCTTTCAAATTGAGATGGTTAATTTTGAAGAACTGGCAAAGTCCTGAATTCCTCATTTATCAAACCAACGGATAATATTTTTTAAAGTATCTTTTGAAATGTTTCAGAAGTTTTAATGAAATTATCTTTGATCCTATTAAATATTACACAACTCATTTGGTTGCTAAAATGAAATTTTGTGTAAATGGTATTCCATGTTTCAATAGAATTAGTTTGCCAGAGTACTAGAAAGAAAAATTATGTACACAACATTTTTAGGTAATTCCTTCAATCAACTATTCAAAGAAACCTATATCAATATGAGAAAGTAAAAACAACTGGACAATGAAGTTGATTAAAAATAATTTATCAGCAGAATTTGATCTGAAACAGATCAGGTTTCATAGGAGGCAAGTATTTGGACACTAATTTCCTCATAAGGTAGTATAAGCTGAACATAAATCTATTCATCTATTCCACCCAACAGGTGCATGTTGCATATGAGGTATGCACAATATTATTTTCATGAAGTATGAACTCTCTGATTTTTATGCTGCCCTTTTGAATTCTTGGGCATGGGATAAAAGGCAGCTGATATCCATGTATGTATAGTTTTGTTAGCATTTGTGTACATTTTGTTTCTACACTGTACCCAATAAGATATCTAGTTTAATGTCTGGTAACTGCAAATCACATTGAGAATATAGTAGGATTAATGTAAGCATTTGAATACTAGGATATGTCATTTTTATCATATATCATATGACAACGCATGTCATTTTTAATTTAAAATACTTGGATTTCAAAGGACTAGGAGACAATGGTATCCATGTTGTATGAAAGTGCAATCTGCTTCATACTAAAGTTCAATTTAGTTCTGATTAATTAGGTATGTTTTTCTTTAAAAAATAAAACTAAAAGTAAGTCAGCTCACATTACGAACACATTATCTGCACTTTTGCCAAAACATTATATGCAGGTTTTTTTCTAGATTGCCCGATGCTGTAAATGCTGTTGTGAAAAGAACAAAATTGTAAGGTAAATTACAGTTCTTAGAAAGCAGAGAATTTATGCAGTAATGGATAATGCAACATAATGTAAAAGCTGTTATGAATACCTATAACTTAGATCAGGGGTATCAAATTTGATTTCATTGAGTGTCACATCAGGATTGTGTGTGATTTTGGGGGGCCAGGTTGGGTGTGGCCAGGGTGGACATGACTAGCTCAACATCACTCATATTGGGGGTGCCAGTGGTGGCCTAAATGCTCTGCCAGTGAAAAGGGGCTCCTGAACTTCATGTTTGGCTGTGACAACTTCCTGCAACCATCTGCCAGTGAAATGGAGCTTGGTAAGGTTGTCAGCAGCCCTGCAAGCTCTATTTTTTGCTGTGATGGTCTCCTGCAACCCTCTGCCAATGAAAATGGAATGTAGGAGGGTTACCACAGCCCTCTCAAGCTCTGTTTTTGCTGGGGAGGCACCACGGGCCAGTTCTTTGCTACTTCTAGGGCAGCCCCACAATCCAGATAGCCCCACAATCCACCCCACAGTCAGATCAGGCCCCTGGGCCTTGAATTTGATACCCCTGACTTAGAGACTATCACTGATTGGCTTTGCACAATCTATTACTCTAATAAATAGGGATTTGTGTGTGTGTGTTTGTCTGTCTCTCTGTATGTCTGTGTGCATGTAAACCCAGTAAAACTATTAATGTTACCCATCAAAATATCTACAAGTTTGTAATTGGACTAAGTGCTTATGTATTGCTAGAATAATTTTTAAAAAATATTGCATGGTGTTTATACAAACCAGTTCATGGACCTTCCATTCATAAAAATAGTTTGCTGAACTGACAATTAATGGTAGTGTCCAGTTCTAGCTAGAGATTATATAAATGCAATCTCAGGCTGCTTAGTGTTGGAAAAACATCTGAAAACAAATGAATAGATAGCAGCAACAGTTCAAGAGAAAAGCCTGAAGAACAATTGACAAGGCAGAATCCATCCAGGAGAGCTAGAGAAAAAGAAATCTTTAAAAAGATTTCTGATCAGATTATAAATATAAATATAATAATGTTGTCTAATGTGTATGCATATTAACCAACCGAGTATGGCAGTAGTATTATTTATCCTTTTATTCCCTCTGATTTCCCCATTTTATTGGTTCCCTACTTTTGATATATATTTTTCTGTTGTTTTGCAAGTACATTGAGTGATTCTGTGCTGGACACAAATTCCTTGAAGACCAATCACTCTTGGTCCAAAAAAGTATTCTAGTGTCTTCTGTCTAAGAAATAGACTTTGGGGAGGCACATGGAGAGGGGATGACAGCTACTTTGATAGTTTCTCATCAGAAGAAAGTTTTCTCATACTGTAGCAAATCTGCCCATTTTCTCTTGGACAGTCCTAGATCTGATACAATAATCTCTTTTCCTTTTCTTCTTGTTTATTCTAATTAAACTAAATGCAGAGATTCCAAATGGCAACTCAGTTTTTATTTTGTTCTCTTATTCTCCATGATGGCTCTTTATATTTGTAACATGAGTTAACTGCTTTCATGCACTTATCCCGTGTGATTCTGTCACTTTTTTTTCTTTTTTGTCATAAGTAGAATGTGTTTTAATGCTATTTATCTTTCATTATGAGAGTGATATGGACAGTGCATTATGGCAATTGGTAAAGCAGTGATCATATGAATTTTGATATTAAATATATTTTGATGGGATACTTGTCCAGCGTTCATGAGTTTTTGTAACTAGACTATGTATAAAAACAACTGAACTGTGAAATATTTGATTGGATAATGGCACTGTTACCAAAGTAATATTTTCTTTCATTTTATTTTTATTGTTTTATTAGCACAAAAGTCCTGCATTTCCGCAGAAATTAGCAGCTCTTTACACTTGAGTCAATGGAAACTATTTGCCATTGCAGTAAATTAAAGGCACCTGAATACATACTGAAATCCTAAATATAAATATTCATGCAGATATCCAAACCCAAATATAGGTCTGTGGATAATTATAGAGCAGACTTGTATTAAGAGTTTCTGAATACTAGGGCCTAACCTTTGTAATAAAATGATGCTTTGGGCAAATCCAAATTTATATATGCATATTACTAATAATATATCAACTTTTCCCCTACTCCCCAAGGTAATTTTTAACATTCCAAGAAAGTGAGTGAGCTATGACACAGAGAAAGAGTAGGAAATTTCAGGCTGCTAATGAGAGCTTCCATGAAAGAGTCTGTAGAAAGAGGGAACTCAAATTTCCAATATAATTATCAGAAATATAAGTACATAGACCAGCTAAACAAGCAAAAAGAAGATTCTATTCCAGCTACTACATTGATCTTTCCAAGCATTAAATATAAGCCCTTTTCTAAGCAAATGAAACAAATGAAATAAATGAAATGATTTGAGAAAATGCAGAAACATTTGCATTGGGAAATAGAACTCCAGTGGTGCTTAAGATGAGGTAATAGGAAAGAAAGAACTCTGACTGCTTGGTGAGTTGGCAGTTGGAAGATAATATTAGCCTACCAGAGAGGACTGATCTAAAATTATTATATAAGAACTATTAATTTCAAGTATTATACTGATTGGCATAAAGCTGTACTACACTCAAAATACTCTAGACTGTAGACCATCATGACAGATATCAGATGTGCACTCACTTATCACAGGCATAGAATCTACATTTTCATGAAGGGAATGACTTGTAGAGTCATATATTCCCAGTCTGTTCTTGTCAACAAAAGAAAGAAAGGTTTTTGAACCTTTTTAATAGAGGCAAAAGCTGTGGAGCATCATTCTTCTGGAAGAAGAAGAATTAGAGGAAAACCAATACAAGAACTGGAAAGTCAAAATGAATTATTAGTGCTTTTTTGTTTTGTTTAAGAAAATTGTATTTATCTCTTTAAGATTGCTTTATCACCCAGAAGGGGAAGGAAGATCTGAAACAAAAGGAGATTTTTTAATGAACTTTCCTGGAAAATGTGCAGCCAATTGATTAATTGTATACTGATGATACTGCATCATTTGTTAAATTGTAGTGAGGTACCTTTACTGTAATTGTATTCTTTAAAATCACTTGTTAAATGACAAATCTGATAACCTGTCTATTCATGTATCTAGCCAATGTGTCCATTCTGCCTAGCAATAGTTCTCTGGGGTATCCAACAGAGGTATTTTCCCATCATTAGCTACCAGATCCTTTTAATATAATGTATATAGAACTTGGGATCCTCATATTTGAAGCAGATGTTCTGTCATTGATAGCTTCTCAATGATAGCTTTTCCAACAAAGGTATAAATCATTTTTGCTCAAGTAGTAGTTTCCCAGTGGAACACATTACAATTCAGTTTCTCAAATCTTTTGCAATTCTATACCCAGATCTGTTTGGCTTTTGCTGTAGAAACAACATGGGTCTGATAATCTTTTTGAGATGAGTAGAACTCAATTCCTGTCACTTGGGTTTTCACAACGGAGAAGGAATTATTTATATGATGATAAAGCTTTCCATGAACAAAAAAGCAATGAGATCATGGTTGATACATGGAATAATTTAAGACGAAAGAAAGGCACATAATTTCTTTCATTAATTCAAGTGTTGAGAATATTCCAAAATAAACCGCTAAAGTAACATTTGGATGAAAGATGAAGTAGATTATTAAAATGATTTTATGTAATTATTTTTGTATGTAACACAACAATATCATATCCTAAGGGTAAATTGTTGCTGATGATGCCACAATATACTGCGTTCCTTGAAGACATCATTGCCACTGCTTGTACTACAAAACACCATGCATATTTATATTCTTGGATTCAAACTCTTAGTATACATTAATTAAAGTCTATTTTCAAAACAGTGTTTAAAAGCATTAACAGTCATAATATTTAATAGATAGAAATTTTCATTTAAAGGCACTTGTATCAAAATACCGTATTTTCTGTACTATAAGATGCACCAGATTATAAGGCGTAGTCTCAATTATGGGGTCTATTTCTGTAGTTAACCCATACATAAGGCGCACCATATTATAAGACGCTAAAACATATGGTCTACAAAATATGCTAAAACATACGGTCTACAAAAAAAAGGTAACGGAAGCAAAACATTGAGTTTATTTGAACTTCATTATACTATTTAACAATACACTCACATTATTTTTTTAATCAATCTTCTCCCACAAATCCATCAAAGTCCTCATCTTCTGTGCCTGAATTGAACAGCTGGGCAATTTTGCCATCAAACATGCTGGGTTCCCTCTCATCATTGTCGGAGTCAGTCTCGTTGCTAGGTGGCTGTTCAGCAATGATGCCGGCTTTCATGAAAGCTCAGACAAGAGTTAAAGCAGATACCTTAGCCCAGGCATCCACAATCCATTCACATATGGTGGCATAACTTGCCCAGCGCTGCCTTCCAGTCTTAGTAAAGATGTGTTCGCCGTCTGTCATCCATCACTCCCACGCCACTCGCAACTTCACTTTGAACACCCTGAACACCAATGTCCAGCGGTTGAAGTTCTTGTGTTAATCCTCCCGTAATGATGGCAAGCTCCGAATTCATTTGCTTTACTTGGTTTTTCACAGTAGTGGTGAGATGGGCACGCATGGAGTTGCAGATCAACAGGGATGGTGATGCATGGAAAAAACTATCCGGTCTCTTTATATACACCTCTCTCAGCCACTCTCTCATTTTGTCATCATCCATCTAGCCCTTTTGATTAGCAATGATTCTGGCTGGAAACTTTTCTTTTGGCAGCGTCTTCCTCATAAAAATGATCATAGGTGGTAGCTTCTGTCCATTACCATGGCAACCAAGAACAACAGTGAAAGCCGACTTCTCATGCCCCGTGGTACGTATCGATACCGTGCTGGTCCCCTTTTTCTCCACAGTATGGTTCACGGGGATGTCAAAAGTGAGGGGGACCTCGTCCATGTTGGTGATGTGGTTGGGCTGGATCTTTTTGTCGGTAATCTTGTTACTGCAGTAGGTGTGGAAGATGGCCAGCTTTTCTTTGTAATCCGCTGGCAGTTGCTATGCCACGATAGTCCTTGCATGGATGGAAAGATGATGCCTTTTCATAAAACGAAAGCACCAAGATGGACCTCCTTGAAAGTGTTCGATCTTCTATCTTCATGTCTTGTGCTATCGTTATTGCCTTCAGTCAAATGGTGACTGTAGAGACGCTTCTCCCAGCTGTTCTTTGTTCAATAATCCATTGTTCAAGTTAGTCTTCTAACTGTGGCCACCTCACTTTGTTCCTGCGGAAACTCTGTTTCGTCTTCTTAACTTAAGAGCAGTTCATTTTCTTGCTTCCTCCACTTCCGAACCATAGATTCATTGATGTAGAATTCTTTTGCAGCTGCTCTATTCCTATTTACAACCACGTAACTGATGTCTCTTCACTGGTGCCATTTTTGGGGGTTCTTAGACAAACAAATGTTGTTTTGTAGTATACCGGTAGTATACCTACCAGAGGCGTGGCGGAGGTACCAGTAAGCGTACCGGTGTGTACTGTACCTATTATGTAATGCATACGTACTGCACATATTACTTAATGTTCTCTGATTGGTTTATCGCTGCCAGCGTACATAGTGTACGTATTATGTCCTGGTGTCAGCAGGAAATGGTCCGACAGTCAATCAAGTGGAGTGCTTACCAAAGTTGCACAGCAACATTTTTACAGATTTTGGAACTCAGTGCACACATAAGGCGCACCGGCTTATAAGGTACATGGCTGATTTTTGAGAAAATTTAAGGCTCTTAGGTGCGCCTTATAGTCTGAAAAATACGGTACCTCTTTAGATTGAATCACTGTATTGATTCTGGTGCCTTTGATTTGACTCCATTTTTAATGATTTTTGAAAATATACATAGGCATATTTGATTCTGTTGAATACATTGAATTCAAAGATTTAAATCAAATGGATATTGAATTCAATCAACAGTTCATATTGGACCTTCAACAGTTAATAAATTGGAATATTAAGCCTATAATTCTAAATATTCTGTTGATGTATCTGTTGCACATATGCCTGCCTTTTAAGATGATCTAAATCATTTTGTGGATCCATGTAGCCTGTTCAAGTCACTTAGAAATATAGGAAAGTCATTATTTTATGTGGCCAGCAGAGTAAGATTGTAACTGCTCAATACAAGTGGACTGGCAAGGGAAGCAGGATTTGTTACAGGCTTTATAGAGTGACCTGTAACAACAGCAGAAAGAAAGAGAATAACAAGGACAAAAAAGCTAGAAAGAAAGACAAGAAAGCAGGATCATTGGGCTATAGTATATCCCACTTTCCTTCCAGATGTTCAAAAAAACAGATATAACACTTCCTCTTTCTTTTCCTTTTTACAGTAACATTATGGTCCATGCTGAACTGGGTGGCAGTCATTGGTTCAAAATCATCCAGTGAAACTTTTAATTAGGCATTTTAATTGTTTAAAATTGTTAGCAGAACCAAGGATTGGGAATGTTCTAATTTGATGTTCTCCTATTTAATTAGTTGTCTGTCTTTCTCCTTCTCTCTCAACTCTTCCCCAAAGTTTTTCTTTTATTCTCTTTCTTCTTTTTAATGTAGTTTAAAGATTTGGTGACATTGAGATGGTTTTGGTGCATGAAAGGAGATTCATCTAACCTGGATATGAATTTCTCAGGCTCATCTAGCAGCAGTACAGTCACTATCTAAATGTGGGAGGAAGAAAACATCTTGCAAGAGAAAGAAACAGATTTGTTTCTTTCAGATTAGGCTTGACTGCAGTGATATAAATGTTCTCAAATATAGCACTGAAGGCTACACAGTTTTTGTTCTTGGGATACTTAAATGGCTTTTGTAAGTTTATACATGCTATTTTGGGACCAATCTCTGGGGAAAGTTATGTCCTCCATTGGACTGGTGTCCTTGAAAGAATTTCTAATCTGGTTTAAAACCCCCAACTGGTTTCCCAACTGGTTTCCTTACCAGATTGGAGTATCATAGTAAGTTTTTTTCTCAAAATAAGGACTAAGTTGGACCATAACAAAGACTGATTGGTTTCTGCAGATTTGTTTTGTAACTTGAAGGATCCATAGCAGCAACTTGGTTGAAATGGAATTTGGGCAAAATGGAATTGTTGCTAATTACAAGATCTATATAAAGATAAAGGCTTCCCCTATCAAGTCATTTTGACTCTAAGGGAAATACTCATCTCCTTTCTTACCTGACAGAGCTAGCATTATTCAAAGAAATTTCTGTGATCAAGTGGCCACCATGATTATACGCTGAGATGCACGGAATGCTTATACCTTCCCCCCAAAGTGGTATCTATTTATCTACTCACATTTGCATGCTTATGAATTGCTAGGTGGACAGAAGTTGGGGCAAGGAACAGCTGACAAGCTTAGCATCTTTAAACACGGAACCATTAAGCCCCCTCAGAGACTATATATCAGGATTTAAATGATAAGTCTGTTTCGTGGAATTCCTCTTTAACAAAAGGATCTTAAAGTTCTTATTATAATGGCTTTATTTGCTTTGGTTAAAACAGTTGTACCAATTTTAAAGATAAAAAGGTGGCATTAGTAATATCAAGGTTGGATTATTAAAATGAATTCTTTGTGTAGTGGTTGTTGAAGACAGTCTAAAGGCTGGTCAAGACATATTAATTTTAGACATTCTGTGTTTAAAAAAATACAGTAGTTCTTAGTTGATTTTTTGAGATTATTTTAAGATGCTGATTTTGATATAAAAAGTTGAACAGTTTAGGCCTAGATTATTATAAGACCCTGCAAGAACAGCCTACATATTAGATCTTTAGTGAGGCATATTGTGGGTTCTCCTAATACTGACGTAACATTATACACTTTCTGTAGAAATATAGGCAACGAGCAAACTGGCATGTTGTGGTCTGCTGGCAGCCAGTATGGATGTCAGAGGTATCGGATAGTGAGGGCAAAAGGGAACCAGTCAGGAAGTCTGGTGATGACTTGGATGAGGGTCTTGCAGCCAATGCAGGAATGGGGCCAGGATCATCTGAGAGTGGGATGCTGCCTTTGGAGCTTTTGGAATCTGGCAGCAGTGAAGCAACCCCGGGGAGCCTATTCCCAGTGCATCTGTGCGCAGAGCTGCTAGAAGATGAGACCAGTTGAAGCAAAAGAGGTGACTCAGGAATAAGGCTGGGAGGTGATTGCCCCTTTTATAAGGGATAAAAGTCAGTCCTCAATGATGAAGAGCTTTGCTTCCTGCTGAGGTAATCAAACTGATTACCTCAGTTTGGTAATCACTGAGTCCTTCATGAAACTCTGTACTCTGGTTGGTTTTTTCTAGGTTTTTGGGTTGGTTTATGTTAGCCTTAATTAGAGTTCTGTTTCTTGGCAGAATTCGACAGCACTGAAAAGCGTGGTCTTATCTGGAGGAACTGTGTATAATGAGTTTTGGCTAGGAATGCAAGTAATTCTCAGTGTTGCATTATAAAAAGTTTTTACTTTTAAATTCAGTTTGTGTTTGATTACGTGTGTCGAAGCCTGGGTCAGAACATGGAATTTGAAGCAAGTGCCCTTCTTTGTACAGTGGTGTGGGGTATGGGTGTGTGCATGTTATGTTCTACTTTTTATCTAGAGCGTGAAGGGGACTTCTGCTGCTGTTGTAGCAAATCTTGCTTCCAAATCAGGACACAAGACCACGAAAGGTTGGAGAGTACAGGTTTTATTTGTGCACAAAGGCTCAGAGTATTAGCATGGCAAATTCTGAACCCCTGGCTCTTCCTGAGGCGTCACTTTTATACATTTCATAACCTCAGCCTAGCCCAGGGCGTTTCTTGTGTTAAACTATACCAAAAAGGAGAAGTACATTTCTGTTATTTTCCAGACCCATCCTTATTTACTGAAGCATGCTTACTTCCGTTCCTTAGTTTAGCAATTTCGTGGTTTTGCACAATATTTCTATAAGAAGCAAGGTAAGGGGTCAGAGGATTTCTGGTAAATGCATATTTTGTTTTTGACCTTCCAAGCTGCTTCACTGCTAGGACATTTTTATACTGGTATTGTAAGCTAAATAGAAACATTTTAGAATTAGCAGTTTGTAAATTTGTAACATATAATATGATATACCATATAATGTTCTTTTACTTTTACTTAAATAATATCTAACCAAATAAAATATGGTTATCATTACAATGAATGTGGTACACACATTACAGTTTATTTTTCCCAGATTTTAAATGTTTATTTAAAGCAGATGTGTGCTATAATGAAATCAAGCACAGCTATTCCCCACTTGAGACAAAAATAATGGAGAGTCATTTGAATATAGTGAAATCATATCATTCATCTGTTTTAACTGGATGTCACAGAAATATTGGGAAGAAATGTGAACTGTTATCAAGAAAAACATCTGTTGGGTTCTTGATACACTAACATCAACAAAAAGAAAGAAAAAAAATTGATCCATTAATTTTATTCAGAGATGTTTTGCTTATGCTCATTTTCTTGATCAGAAAAGATTTCTTCCATTTTTTCCCCTGTAAAATACTGGTCTGATTTTTTGATAAATGCCATGTTGTGGAGAGATATTAATCAAACTATACAAAGATGGAGTTTAACATTTTAAATTTCTGTGTCACTTTGGTTTTTAATTTCCTGTTACCACAATAAATGGTTTTGGTTTCCTTCAATAAACTGAGTTCCTTATTGTTTGAACCCATTTGTACATTTGGCATGATAGTTGATTAAATATAATTAATTTTTTATCTCCTATATGCAAGAGTCAAATAGTTGCAACTTTTTCTTGGAATTGTTACTGACTTTTCATATATAGTCATTTCTTGACTGACATTTCCTGCAAAAGGAAATATGTAATTTAAAATCTCTTTTGTGAGGGATGATCATTCATGGTAGGCTAAGCTCATAGTGTATTCCATCTGAAAAGTGTCTCTGTCCAAAATCCCTAGATAGGCTTCATTTGTGCAGAGACTTCATTAAAATGGGAAGCAGACATTTCAGCACAAGGAAAGAAATATGTCTCTCCAAGAGAACTTCCATCTGACAGCTATGTAGCCAATATCTGTATTTGCACTTTTATATAGCATTCCACTTTTTAACTAAGAAATAAAGATTTATTATTAAATGTTTAACAAGGCAACAATATTTGAAGTAATATAAATATTTGGCATGCACAAGGGGTTGTATTGTTTTCTTGAATAGTTTAGGACTGAGGGCTACATGATTCCTGGAAGTACATTCAGGATTGAAAGGATGTCTGGAATGAACAATGAGTTATACACCCACTCTTTCCCATTCATGATACATTACATTGGGATATTCTGTACCTGGTATTGAAGATAATTATTGTGGATTAAATAAACTGCATTTTTCTTGTCAAAAAGGGGCAAAAAAAGACAAAGGAGGCTAAAGGAGAACAAATGCCTTTTTGATTTTTTAGGACAAACAAAAACAAACAAAACATAAAAACATCCAGCTTTCTTCCATAAGTATACAAACAGTGTGTCGGTTGGTTTACAATTTTTTTGTGCATTGATTTCATAGTCTCAATTACAGTTACATTACATAATAATTCATATTATCAGAAACTGAATATCCTAGTATTATTATTAATCAATCATTTGACTGTAATTTTGTTCATTCATATGAATGAATTGCGAGATAGCTATACTTAGTTTATTTTATAACAATTCATATAGTCCTTCCAAATCTATCTTAAAAACATTTTATATATGTAATAATAATAATAAAAAAGAAATACATCTTTATATATTCATTATTTTCGATAATTCTACATATTCTATGACTATATTTTGTGATCTAGCTATTGATAGAAAAGGTCCCAAATTTTGTAAAATTGTTTATCCTCTTGTTCTCTAATTTCAAATGTCAATCTACTCATTTCAGCACATTCCAGTATTTACTTGCTAATTTTCTCCTGCAATGGTATTTTCTAATTTTTCCAATTTTTAGCAAATACAATCCTAGCTGCTGTTAATACATTTACAAATACAATCCTAGCTGCTGTTAATACATTTACAATCAAATATTTTAAATCTTTGCTCTATGTATCAGGTAGAATTCCCAATAAAAATATCTCTGGTTTTAAATCTATATGCTTTTTAGTCATTTTTTCCAACCACGTGTGGATTTTAGTCCAATATTTTTTTGCATCCACAAAGGCCACCACATATGGTAATATGAGCCAGGTATCTGATGACATTTCCAACATCTTTTGGATTTATTCTTGAACATTCTTGTTATTCTTGTTGGGGGGAAATGCTACCTGTAAAACATCTTATACAAATTTTCTTTAAATGCTGTTGACATTGTTATTTTATAATTTTGAGACCACAATTTTGCCATTTCTCTAGATCAATCCCATATCCAAAATTCTTCCCCCAAACAATAATAGTTTCTTTAACTTGTTCTTCTTCTAGTTTAATTTCTAATAAATATCCATACAATTTTTTAATCACCTTTTCATCAGTACCTGTCAAAATCTTATCTAAATCAGTCAATTTATTATAGAAACCTTCTGCTTTAAAGTCTTTTTCATACCTTGAATGTATTTTCATGTAAGAAAACAATTCATCTTTATACCTTGTTCCTCTAGTTTTTGCATCGATTTATGTTCACCCTTTTCATTCAAAATTTCCCCATATTTAACTGTTTGTTCCTTCTTATATGTTATAGGATAAGAAAATGCTTCAATAGTCGATAACCAGACTGGAATTTTCAAATAACATTGTCTTTTAATCTTCTCCCAATTTAACCACAGAGACTCCCGTATATGATGTCTTCTAAAATAATCCTGTATTTTAGTTCCTTGATACCATAACAAGGCATGCCACCCCAACTGCAAATCATGTCCTTTTAATGTCAACAATCTAGTATTTCTTAATGTTATCCATTCCTTAACCCATGTCATGTTTGTAGCTTGTAGTACAACTCATAATTAGACAGACCAAATCCTCCTCTAATTCTAGCATCTTGGAAGATTTTTAACTTTATTCTCACTTTCTTACCTTGCCATATATATTTCAACACAATTTTGTTTAAATCTTCAAAATAATATTTTCCAAGCCTAATTGGTATTGTTTGAAACAAATATAGAGTTATGGGTAAAATATTCATTCGTTGTTCTCAAACATCATTGTTTGATTGTTTTGAAATTCTCCCTATTAGTGACAATTGTAGGTTTTCCTATTTTGTCAAGTCTAGTGCTATCTGTTGTTCAAGTTTAATGTAATTGTTCTCTTTTAATGTACTACATCTTGCTGTCAAATGTATCCCCAAGTACTTAACCTTATTTGTAACTTGAATTTTCAATACATCTGCCAATTCTGCTTTTTGTCTTCATAACATATTCTTTGTCAAAATCTTTGTCTTGTCTTTATTTATTTTCAGGCCGGCCACCTTGCCATACACCTCTATCTTTTCCAATAGTTTTGGTGCTGTTTCTAGAGAGTCTTCTAAAATAAAACCAAGTCATCCGCAAAAGCTTGCAATTTAAATTCTTCCTTTTTAATTTTCATTCCTTTTATACTCTTTTCATCTCTAATGTTTCTATTTAACACTTCCAGAGTTAATATGAATAGCAAAGATGATAGTGGGCAACCTTGTCTTGTACCTTTTCTTATATTGAATGCCTTTTGTTTTATATAGTTTAGAAAATTGGATGGGAACATTTGATAATCCAGATGTTGATGGATTACCCTGCTACCATGCTTGATAAATATCAACAGACAGTGGAGTTAAATGTGCAAATTCTAGAGAGCCAAATTTCCATTCTTAGTTTATACTCAAGCATGCACATATCTTGGTCTGTATTCATATTTCTGATGGGAAAGGGGGCAGTCATGATTTGTTCTGCAGTTCTAACTCTAAACTATTTGCACTTTCAATCTGTTTAATTTCACTGATGCTCTGCTCATATGATTCTTTTCTCTCAAAAGGATAGAGAATTTATCATACAATTAGGGACTTCATACAACTAGACTGGTAATCTGGAACACTCAGTTCATACTAAACTTTATCACCACAAGGAAGAAGAAAACAGTCAAGCCTTCATTATAAGGAGCTCCATTTTCCATTGTCCTTATAAGGAGACTTAGTTATCCTAAGTGATTATGTTCTATATGTAAAGTGGGTGACTCCAAATCTGCAAACCTGATTGGTCAAATAAAATAAGCATTGGATTGGTTCACTAGGAACCAATCCAAAGAGCTGCTAAAAGGCGGCAAATTTAAACAACTGCCATTGGCTGCAAGCAGGCAAGCCAAGTGTTCCTATTTACTGACTAGTTAAAGAATAAAGTATTTGTTGTTGGAACCCGGTCTACCTCGTGTGTTTTCCGAACAAAACACTGGCGACGAGGATGGGATCGTCCTGAATGAAAAAACCTGCACGCAGTGATAAGAAGTCCAGATTACAACCAAGATGTCTGGAAACAACGCACCGCCCGCACCCTTCAATCCCAACGAAGAGGATTGGGATTCCTATGCTGATCGCTTCCAAATGTATTTGGAGAGCAACGAAATGGAAGACATTTCAGAGCAACACAAGAGAGCGGTATTCCTGACGCACTGCGGGCCAACAGTTTTCAAGATGGCAAAGGCCCTTGCGAAGCCCCGGGACGTTAAACAGCTAACGTGGACAGAATTGCAAAGAGTCCTCAAAGCACACTACGCTCCGATGGTGTCAAACTTAATAAAGCGACACGAATTTTACCGCAGAGACCAGAGAGAGGGAGAGACCATCGCCGATTTCATTGCTGCCCTTAGACAATTAAGGGGTGAGTGTGAATTTTTGAACATTGACGAAGCAATGAGGGATCACGTGGTGTTGGGCCTGAGAGACTCGACCACACAGAGTAAATTACTCAACAAGCCCAACATCACCGTTACCGAAGCCATCGCGGAAGCCACAGCCTCTGAAGCCACGAAAAAATCTGCCGTAGCCATGAAAAAGATGAACACACACAGCGAAGAAACACCAACCAAAGACAGGAAGCAGCCTGCCACCACAACCCACTACGAAGAGTCGGGCGAAACAATTGAATCGAGCGAAGAAGATGACAAGGTCCACCGTTTGCTCACGAACAGAAAAGAGCGCGAAAGAAGAAATTGGTGGGAATGCGCTGGCTGCGGAGGAAACCATCCCCGAGCCAAATGCAGATTTCTCAATGCCATCTGCCGGCATTGCAAAAAACGAGGGCACATCGAGAAGGTCTGCAGGAACAAAAAATACCACAGCCCGATGAGATGCAGAAATTCCCCAACATGAGCTGAGCCTAAACGAGCTGAGAGAAAGTGGCAACAAGAGAAGCGAGCCAATACACACCAAACTGTCATTATACAGAGCGCTCAGACGGAAAGTGGAAAAAAAATTAAAGTCATCGTGAAAATCGAAGGAAAACACTGCAAGATGGAAGTGGACTCGGGGTCCTTCCTCTCCATGGTATCGTGGGACACAATAAGACAGCTAGTCCCAGGTATCAAACCCAAAGAATTGAAGAAGCAGCACCTAACCCTCAAGGACTATCAGGGAAACCAAATCCCTGTGGTAGGCATGGGACAATTCCGAGTCGCCTACAAACATCACATCAAGGTGCTACCGCTGACCATAGTCGACCAAGACAGACCAAGCCTCCTGGGCATCGAATGGTTCGCGCCATTGGGCATCGGGATGACCGGGGTCGATCGAGTGACTACAACCGGCTGGGAAGACGACCTCATCCGAGAATTCCAGGACGTTTTTGACGGCTCACCTGGCAAGTATCGGGGAAATCCCATTTCTTTCAATCTAAACCCCCAAATAGCCCCACGAAGAATAAAAGCCAGGCGAGTTCCTTTTGCACTAAAGGCAAAAATAGAGGAACAGCTGGACAAATTAATAGCCCAAGGGGTGTTAGAACCTGTGGACCATGCCAAGTGGGAAACGCCTATTGTCACACCCATAAAACCTGATGGGTCCATTAGAATCTGTGGTGACTATAAGGCTACCCTGAACCATGCATTACAACCCTGTGCCAGTAGTCCAGCATTTGCTTCATTCCCTGGGAAAAGGCAAAGTTTTTGCTAAACTCGACTTGGCACAAGACTATCAACAACTCCCAGTGGACCCAGAAACAGCAGAAGCACAAACTATAGTCACCCATAAGGGCGCATTCAAATGTCACCGGCTCCAATTTGGAGTAAGCGTGGCCCCTGGCGTTTTCCAGAGTCTGATGGAACGCCTCCTAAATGGCATACAAGGAGTCGTTCCCTATTTTGACGATGTCCTAATCTCGGCCAGAGATGAAACTCAATTAAGGAAAAGACTCAAAGAAGTATTAACTAAATTTAGGGAATCTGGCCTCAAGGTAAAAAGAGAAAAGTGCTGTTTAATTAAGAATAGCATCGAATTCCTGGGCTACTCAATAGACGGAGAGGGTATCCACCCTACAGACAAAAAAGTTAAAGCAATCAAAGACGCACCTGAACCAAGAAATAAAACCGAACTACAAGCATTTTTAGGACTAATTAATTTTTATAATGTGTTCCTGCCAAACAAGGCCACTATAGCAGAACCATTACACCGTCTGCTAGACAAGAAGGCAACTTGGACTTGGGGTTACAAAGAAAAAAAAGCCTTCCAAAATATTAAAAGCTTGCTAACATCAACAAACGTTCTCATCCAATTTAGCAACACACTGCCATTAAGAGTGACCTGCGACGCCTCACCATACGGAGTAGGTGCCATCCTGAGCCACCATCCTGAGCCACAAACTACCTGATGGCAGAGAAGCACCCGCCGCATATTACTCTAGGACTCTATCCAAAACCGAGCGGAATTACAGCCAATTGGACAGGGAAGCTCTAGCAATTGTCGCTGGAGTAAAATGCTTCCACGAATACTTATATGGGCGGACTTTTCAAATCATAACAGACCACAAACCGCTAATGGGGATTTTGGCGGGAAACAAGCCAACACCTAATATACTCTCCCCAAGAATGACTAGATGGTCAGAGTTCCTAGCAGCTTATTCCTACACTCTGACACATCGCCCAGGGAAACAAATTTCCCATGCGGACACTTTGAGCAGAGCACCCTTACCAGCAACTGACGAAGACCCGGCACCAGCGATGACAACGCTACAAATCGAGACTTGCCCCGATCTACCCATATCAGTTTATGATGTCGCCACCGTGAAAGACTCATTGACTGTCCGCGTTCTTAGCTGGGTAGGTAAAGGCTGGCCGGAGAATCAAAAAACTGAAAACTTTAAACCTTTCCGGTCCAGACAGACTGAACTTTCAATCCAAAAGGGGTGTTTGTTGTGGGGTGATCGGGTGGTAATCCCTGCCAAATTACAACCCAGGGTACTTAGGTTGTTACATGAAGGGCACCCAGGAATGGTTAAGATGAAAAGCCTTGCTAGAAGTTATGTTTGATGGCCGGGTATTGATAAGGACATAGAGTATTGGGTAAGCTCATGCAAAAAATGCCAAGCAATTAGACCGTCCCCACCAAAAGCACCCGTTAAAGACTGGGAAACACCTCGGGGACCTTGGTCAAGAATACACATTGATTTCGCGGGTCCTACCAAGGGGCATACCTTTCTGATTGTCGTTGATGCCTATTCGAATTGGCTTGAAGTAAAAGTTATGCCATCAACGACAACAGAAACTGTAATTAAAAAGCTGGACAACCTTTTTGCCACCCATGGCATACCGGACGTTCTTGTCTCAGATAATGGGCCACAGCTAACCAGCATACAATTTGAGCAATACCTAGCCTCCCTAGGTATAAGACATGCCCTAACCGTGCCGGCTCACCCGGCTGCGAACGGCAGGGCTGAGAGAATGGTCCGGTTTACTAAAGAAGGATTAGAAATAATGGACGCTGGAGATGTCCAACAGAAAGTAAACCGTTTGCTTACACTCCAGCACATAACGCCCAGTACCATAACCAACAAGTCCCCAGCAGAATTACTTATGGGACGGAAGTTAAGATCACACCTTGATAGGTTACACCCAAATTTTACTCCAGAAAACCCCCCTGACTCCTCTACACGGTTTAGACAATTCGAAATAGGCGATTTGGTATATGCTAAAAACTTCACCGGGGACCCGGTATGGCTACCAGGACAGATTACCCAAATCACAGGCCCCAAATCCTACCGATTAAAAATAGAGGATGGCAGGGAATGGAAGTGGCACATAGACCAGCTTCGATCCCGAATTATAGAGAGAACCACAGACTTACAACCATTCACCGACAAAACCGGTGAATTGCAAACCAAGGTGGGGGGGGAAAGGCGAGAAATAAATAAAGAACTGTTTAAAACCAAAACCAATGAAACATATGAACAAAAAGAGCAAATAAAAGACTCACTGTTTGGAGAGACTTGCGTGAAGAGCCCATCGGAAGGGGCCAGCCAGGCCAGCTCGACCTGCCCAGAGGAAACGGGAGGGAGCGGCAAAACCGCCAGCCTAAGAAACTCAGGCGGCGGTAAAATGGCTGACTCACCCTTCCAGACGGTTCCAGGGAAAAGAACGGACGACACAGCAGCCCCATCCGAACCAGTCGAAGACTTCACTAAGAATGAACCGCGCAAGTCAAGTCGAGTCTGGAAAAGCCCCGCCTACCTGCAAGACTACGTCACCACGTAGGACTGAACTAAGAGGGGAGGGTGTTCTATATGTAAAGTGGGTGACTCCAAATCTGCAAACCTGATTGGTCAAATAGAATAAGTATTGGATTGGTTCACTAGGAACCAATCCAAAGAGCTGCTAAAAGGCGGAAAATTTAAACAACTGCCATTGGCTGCAAGCAGGCAAGCCAGCCTGTATAAAAGGCTGGCCTCGGCTTCAGCCAAGTGTTCCTATTTACTGACTAGTTAAAGAATAAAGTATTTGTTGTTGGAACCCTCGTGTGTTTTCCGAACAAAACAGATTACTTAACAATGTGGAAGAAAAACATATGTTCTTAACTGTAAGATGATGAAGGTAGAAAAGAAAGAAATGGATTTGTGCATCCCACAATGCATACACCAAAAATTGTGTTGAGGTAGAATGTATAAGCCTTGATTAAACTTAAGTAGGAATATCATATCCCATGCACCTGTAGCAATATGGTAATAAACACCATGAGATATATAAATTGCAGTAATAAGTTAAAAAGATTAAATACTTAACAACTCTTCTCAGGTTGGACTGATTATATTTCAATTTTACTATGGTATTTAAAATGTTTTTTCTTATGTAAGGTGTTTCATTAGTCACAATAACCACTACATATACTAATTTGATTATTTTAAGTAAGGCTTTTATACGCATCTATGGATTTCTGTTTTTGCATCTTGAAATATAAGCATATTTGGTTGCTATACACTAAGCCTATTATTATTTTCGAAAAAGATATTGTGATATAGCTGTGTTAGCATAGGATAGTTTATTGTTAGATCATTAATTCTGTGTTTGTGATTCATGTCCAAATAACTGAGATACCATTGGGATGCACTTAAGTAACACTGAGATAATACTGGACGCGGATAGGGTTACCAGTGAATAAATTCCTATTTATTCCTATTTAAGCTTGGTACATTTGTAGAATTGCAGTTAATGATGCAATATTGTGAAAATATATCAAAGGAAATTTTTTGAAACATTTTATTACCCAGCAATATTAAAGAATAATGTGAAAACACAGGCTTATTTCACACCGATGATGCATTATCATCATTCCCACATCAAAACCTGTAGAAGATACAATCCATAAATTTACAAGTTCAAGTTAGTAAGCCTGGAGGAATACCTTGCACACATTTTCATAGTCTAGTATCTTCAATGTAAGTCTGTTGCATCCATATAAGGCATCTGCTGTCAGAATCAAATGATGCTCAGGTTATACAAAAAGACAATATTTATTTATATTATAATTATAGTTGTGCTTCAGATAAGGTTTGTTCTTTATCTTGATTTTTGTATATAGAATTACAACATTTTGCTTTAAGAAATTAAAAAAAAATAATCTTAAAAATATTCCTGAGGAGTACAGTATTTTAGCACGGATAAGTATCTAGTTCTTTTCAAAGTCAGGAAGCCTGAATCTTAAAAACTAAAGTAGTCAGATACAGAGGTATGTTTTTCATTTTATAACATAATGTTCTTTATTTTAGTCTTAAAGATTTCATTTTAAATGTCTTACCAGTGCAGTACTGAGAGTTTTGGTGAGAAGAAAAGGTCCTAGTGTCTAATAAATGAAGACATGCACTTAACTATGTAACTAGTCTTATGACAGACTTAACAGACTCTTCCTAGTACATTTCATGATTGTTTTTCCTTTTCCTTTAAGAGAAAAGATTATTTTCGTGTATTGCATAAAAAAGAAGAAAAAGGAATATGGCAATGATCATAATCACATTGTACTATGAAAAGTAAGATTTCAGCTAGGATATGAGAGGCTGGGGTTGTTTCTTATAATGGAAAAGAGTTATTGCTAATCAGCAGTGGCAAATCCACTTATAAAGGTAACTCATAATCAAAATGTTGTATTTCTTCTTGAAATAGTCCCTTTTTATTTAAGTTTTAGTTTTTTCGCTATTAGCTTCATTGTATGCTGACAGCATTTTTTAATTTTATTTTTTGTGGAGTAATTCCCAATAAAATTTGCTGCCTTGGGAATTCTCTTTGAGGTGTAAGAAAATCTTCAATAAAAGAAAATATTTCAAACCATGTTTTCCAGATACATTTGAAGAAGTGCCCTTATACTGACAGAGTTGAGATCTAATACAGTTTTGCTGTTATGCCAGCAACCCACTAAAGGGCAGAAGACATTGCATACTCTGAATATGAAAGTGGTAAATTTATTATGTTGATTATGTGTCTGGAGTATTTTGTTGAATGTTCCCTCTCACATTCAACATTTGTATTGTAAATCTTTGTAAACATCTCTGAAGATTTAATTCAATTTATTCCCTTAATTTGCTCATTCCTATGGTTGTTTGTTGAGAATTTTGAATAAATCAATTTATTCTGAATTTATTTGTATCTGTTGGCCAGAAAAGTACATCTTGCATGATTTTTGTAGAATAGTAAGACTCAGAATCTTTTTTTCCTAATGGGATTTGTGTATTATTTAACTTGTCTAATGAAAATTAACATGAATCCCTTCAAAACATAGCAAAAATGCCTAATACATAGGCATCCTTAGAGATGAATGTATTAGGTATTTCCATTTCATGGGTTTCCCATGGAGTATATTGTAGGTTGAGGTTGTGCCTTAGAAACCACATGGACAGTTTTATTATTAGAGCTTGCAGAGCCATTCCATTTTCAGTTTTGAGAGTAGTGTCTTTAGAATAGCACAGGTTATTGATGTTTTTGCCTCCAGTTCTTCCTCTACAGTTATTTTCTCTTTATATATATTTAGCATATATATTGAACAAATGAGGGAAGAATATATATAGCATGTAGACTTGTGTCACTTCTTTGCCAAATTGGAATCAGTTTTGTCTGTGGCTTCTAACCTGTATATAAACTTATCAATATTTTTTAAATGTTGTCTGATTTTTCCATCAAAAGGAAGTGCTTTTGTTTGCACTTCAATATATTAGCACACATCTTACATTTGTAATGGATTTTCTTGGCTGTCTTTAAAATCCTGTTGTTAGAAGTTGAATATGAGAGAGAGAAAGCATTCCCGAGTATAGGAATCTGCCCTGTGCCATGATTAAACATATTTTATAATATAAAGAAGATTTATTTACAAGGAATGTCTTATGGGACGGGTGAAGCTCAGCATGTAGTTAGCTACATTCTATCAGGAAAAAAGTCAAAGATCCCTTTTATATGTATCTGAGAAGAAAGGTATATAAGAATGAACTAAGATTAATTATCTCTTACACAAAGAAGAAGCAAACTGACAGTTGAAGAGAGGACAGAGTGAAGCCTTAGCTTTCCATAAATACTTTATTGAGGTTATGTGGTTTTTAAATAAGAATCAATGCCACTGGATTTAGACTAAAGTTGTATAGCCTTTTGATCACATTTATATTTATGAAATGTCATATTTCTGTGGCAAAAATAAAAATTACCAATTTAGTTTAGAAGTAAACATCATGTGAATGACTGATATAGATGATCTAAATTAAGATCCTAAACCTATGCATGCTACAAAATAGACCTTGCACTTCAAACCTGCATTATTTCATTATTGACTGGTTATGATCATTTCTATGCCATGTGCTTATAAAATTATTTTGAGTTAATGTGACACCCATTATGACATATCAGACATCAGTGAAAGTAGAAGAAATGAAAAATTTATCGGAATTGAAACAAACAGACAATCTTTGAGAAAGTCCATACAGACTTTTAGAAGTACAATGTGGTGATAACCATTTATGGTCATTTTGCTGATACCAGAATTGAAAACTTGGAATTTTATAGATTTTCTTATAGACAAGTGGTAGGATATGGGGTGAAGAGATATCTGCATGAAGAGTTGCTAAATTGTTTGTACTGATTGTGATGAAGTATAGAAGCACTTTATATATTTTTTTTCTTTTTCTTTTCTCTTTCTCTCTCTCTTTCCTATACTTTTATTCTTTCTTTCCATTCTCTAATGGAAATGAACAATGTTTAGTCTTCATTAGTTTTTATTATTAAAATTCTTAGTAAAAATTATGTTAAAAAAGAGCCCATCACCAGATTTTATCTTATGTAGAATATAACTGTTGAAGATAAACATGTAAGAGGAAAAATATATGGATTAATATTCAAGGACTCAGTTTCAGACTCAGTTTCAGACTCAGACTCAGATGAGTTTAACATCTTACTTTTTTAAAAAAAAAATATCCCATTCTTTGTGTATCACTTATTTAAAAAGGTAAATGTTGGTAAATTCTTATTTTAAAAAAATAAAGTCAAACAATATTTTCCATGTTTTCTGCAAGTGGAGAATGTAGATATGAGACAGAACCTGTAACATTAACAGCCTAACAAAAAAGCTGTTACACTGAAAGATTAAACTCAAGATTTAAACCTTGGGACACAAATGCATATGTACCTAAATTTGTAGATATTGTAGACACCGATCTTCAGAGCTACCGGCACTACCTATACCTCCAGTCAGAGGTATAGGGATTCTCCCAGTTAGCATCTATTCGCTAGAACTGGTTGTTAACATTCTAAGTAGTTTGGAGAACCGGTTGTTAGAAGACATTGCTGGTCTAATCCTGTAAGGAAGGCAGGAAGGAAACATTCTGGTATTGTTTATAGAAACTGCCTCTCCATTAACCCTTATTACATTCTTGACAGGACTAGACTTCTTGTTTCAGAAACGTCTCTGGAGTTTCTTTTCCTCCTTTGCTGGTACTTTGCTTGTGTGCAGTGACCACTCAAAGTTACAATGGCCCTGAAAAAAAGTGACTTATGATCATTTTTCACACTTACGACTGTTGCAGCATCCCTGCAGTCGTGAAAGGCCAGGCGAGGAGATGCGTACCTCGATGTGAGTGATATTGAGTTGGCCACACCCAGGCAATAACATGACCACCAAGCCATGTCCACCCAGTCACATGAACACCAAGCCACGCCCACCACCTAAGCCATGCCCACAGAACCGGTTGTTAAAAATTTTGAATCCCACCCCTGCCTTCAATATAGTCCTTTGTCTTTTCAAGATGAAATGTATTCACTTTCCAGGAGAGACACTGTATTTGGAGTTCTTCAAGAGAGATTTATTGCAATGCCCTGGGTATAACCTCCAACAGTTTTTTAAAGTTGATCAATCAAGACTGGATACTACTGGAGTAATACAGTAATAAAGGTTAATGCCAAAGAACAGAAATAGCTGGCAGGTTAATATTTTGAAGAAGACAGCTACTTTGTGAGTCATAATGAATCTAGTTAATGACTCTTAATATTTATCTACAGGTCACTCAGACTATTGCATGAAAATCTTTGTGCATTCAGGAAATAAAAGTTATTTGTTAAGGGTGAAATGCAGTCTTTTATGCCTAATTGCAGCTACTGCTGGATGGTTGAAGAAGAAGAATAACAATTTATGCCACTGCTTTTGTTAAGGTCTCCATTTGTGTTGATTCGTGATGCTGAAAATAATTGGGATCATGCTGGCTGAAATTTGTCTTTTCTTGTCCCAAAATTGAGAATACAAAATAAGTTATAGGAAGGAAAATTCTAGTTAACAGTAACAGATTTGATTCTATTTGATGGTAGAACCAATTCAGATAGTGAGTTTAATTATACTGTATGTGTTACAGTCTGGACAATTAGTTTGGAGATATTTTAATAAAGATTTTGGCGTTGAGCAGTGGAATAATATTCTAAATAACTCTTGAACATCTGAGTCCTCCATTAAATACAAGAGATATTCTTCTGGATAAGTCTATTAACAATTCAGAAGCCACACAGTCCAAGCCAAATTCTGATGTTTTCTTTCTGTCCAAGGGCAAAGAACTGGATTGCAGTCTGCAACTTGTAACTGAAGATAATCTAGCATATGTTCTCTTGTTGCAGCTGTACTCCCCTGTCTGCTTTATAAGCTTCAATTTTTCTGCTTTTACCTGGAGGATTGGAGGAACGATTGTAAATAAATCATTTGCACTGCAGGTTCTTGTGGCTTTTGCCAAAATGATGAAAACAACATTGCGGTACAAGCTTTAGCCCTTTATCACATTATTAGAACATATGACACATGTAGAAAAGAAGCAGGGCTTATACTGTGATGCTGCTGCACACAAGATTTCTTTTGTTAGCCTCTCCATCTTGTTTCTTCGTGAACAAGCAAAAATAAATGGACGTCTTTTAGCACAGTTGTGTTATTTGGTAAGAGTAAATATATTTCTATAACAACCTATGTTATATTTATAACCCCTACATGCATATTATTAAAACCAAACTTGGATTATTTTGTTCCCATTTATGGACTATTGTTCAGAATTAAATAGAAAGTAATATAAAGGGAAGGGATTTTGGTGTTTTTACTTAGCAGGGCTTAGATAGGAAGACTCTACAGGCACATTGTTAAGCAAGATAGTTATTAAATGAGTTGAACCCAATTTTATAATTTTTTACCATAGTTGTTAAGCAAACCACTGCGGTTGTTAAGTGAATCAAGCATTCTTTAAGTGAATACAGATTTCCCTATTGACTTGGCTTTCTAGAAGACAGCTTGGAAAGTCATAAGTTCTGATCACATGATTCCAAAATGTTGCAAACATGTAGGATGCCAAGCAAACAAATTTTGACCATGGAAGTGCTGCATTGGTTATAACTGTAAATATTAGTTGTAAGTCATATTTTGCAATGCTGCTGAAACTTTAGTCACTATGTGAATGATTGTAAGTTGAGAACTATCTGTAATTTGATAAGACCAAGCACGCTTGAGACAAAGGAATTGCTTCACATATGAATCTTGAATTATACAATTTGTATCAAAACATAGAAACCAGGCTCAATAGCAGTAACTGTGAGAAGGATCTTGGAGTCTTAGTGGACAACCAGCTAAATATGAGCCAGCAGTGTGCAGCAGCTGCCAAAAAAGCTAATGCAATCCTAAGTTGTATTAACAGAGGGATACAGTCAAAATCAAGGGAAGTACTAATACAACTCTATAAAACCTCAGAAAGACTACACCTAGAGTACTGCATCCAGTTTTGGTCACCACATTATAAAAAAGATGTTGAGACTCTAGAAAAAGTACAGAGAAAAGCAACCAGGATGATTAGGGGACTGGAGGCTAAAACATACAATGAACAGTTGCAGGAACTGGGTCTGGCTAGTCTAGTGAAGAGAAGGGCCAAAGGGAGACATGATAGCCATCTTCCAATATTTGAGGGGCTGCCACAGAAAGGAAGGGGTCAAGCTATTTTCTAAAGCTCCTGTAGGCCAGACAAGGAATAATGGATGGAAACTGAACAAGGAGAGATTTAACCTGGAAACAAGGAGAAACTTTCTGACAGTGAGAACAATCAACCAATGGAACAGTTGCCCTTGGAAGTTGTGGGAGCATCATCACTTGAGACTTTCAAGAAGAGATTGGACTGCCATTTGTCAGAAATGGTGTAGGATCGGGGGGTTGGACTAGATGACCTACAAAGTTCCTTCCAACTCTGATTATCTGTATCTGTATAATTCTGTATGAAATCTTGAGACTATCAAACCATTTTTAAGATTCTAAGATGCCATAAAGCAAAGAACTCTTTGAGCTGCGATTCCCAGCTCCTTTTCAATTTATTATTTTTTCCCTGCAAAAGTTAATGGTCTAGTAAGTAGGAACATGTCATGTGTTAGGAAATCTAATATGCTAACATATCTCAGGATAACACTGTAACTGATTAGCTTCATCAAAGTATCAACCCATCTGAGCATCTAGCTGAGCATTTTGCTCAAAATTATATTTTGCCTGGCTCACCTGTGCCAAATAAGGCTTGGGGAATTGTCTTCCTTGATCCTGATGAAATGCATGAGAAACAGTGTCAGATCAGATAATTAACTGTGAATGTCCATGTCCAAAACCATCAATTCTCTGCCTCTTTTATTCTATTGATCACTAGGGCAATTAAGAGCAGAGGAAGGAAGCAAGTCGCCCTGTCTGGTTTTCCCCTTTCATGCCCCCAGTGGAAGTCTGATACTTTTGGATTGTCCTTTTTAGATTATTTTTTCTAGCTTCCTTGCTTTTAGCCTGTCCCCTTTTTTCCTTCTTTTCCATTCCCCTTATCATGAAGTCATAAAGGTCAGAAACACAGGCTTTCCATAATTTTGATTTTTTTCCATCAAAGCAGGTACATTTTTAATTAACTATTCTCCTCCTTTTGAGACCAATAAGATAGGTGTGGTAAATTCTGTTAGATTATGTTGAATAGAGATTCAAGGAAATAGACAGGAAGCTTCCAGTAAGAGTTAAATTATAATCTCTTTTTTCCCTGAAAAAGTCTCTGGAAGTTATGCTCCAGTCCAATCAGGTCAGCTCACTTAAAAATTTAGATCAAACAAAATTCAGAAGCATCCTAACAAGAGAGTAGATTGCACAAATAAAATAAGAGTGAGATTAATTGCTCCTTGAAGTCTTCTCTGCTGAGCAGGCTGACTTATTGGGCACTTTCCTTCAGTGCCTAATTGAACTATAACTGGGAAGAAAATTGGATAGGTGTGATGATACCTGTGGAAACAAATTCTGAATATGTTATTCATATACATTAGGAATGTGGTTTATTTTCTTTTGTCTTCTTTTAAGTTAACACTTCTTCTACTTATTGTATGACTAATGTCAATTGTGGGATTTAATTTATTTTTATTTACACCTTGCTAATTATTAAATTGCCTGGACTTACTACATTTTTTTCCTCCTGTGAAAAAGAGGAAAAAAGATTGTTGGCCTGAAGTTCTTTTCTGCAAAAACAAATGCTGAAATCATATTGTAATTAAACCTTTTAGCACTAGAGGGAGCTCCAGTTTCAGCTTGTTTGAAGCAATGAGCTTTTCAGAAAACAGGAAATGTTGCTTCTATATGTTGTGAATATTGCATTCGATTCTAAAGATTGAGGAAATGTTTCACCTAAAATAAGGCGTATGTATATAGACTGCATATCTTGGACCAGAGGTCTCCAAATTTGGCAACTTTAACTCTTGTGGACTTCAACTCCAGGAGTTGAAGTCCGCAAGTCTTAAAGTTGCCAAGTTTGGGGACACCCGTCTTGGACTATTGTTTCTAGAATTATTTCAATTTTTTAAAAAGAAATCAGTTACAATTACAATTAATTATAATTACAGTTAAAATGGGCATTTTTACAACCTCACCTGAAACTGAGATCACAAAAGTGTCAGGAGGAGACTGAAGGTGTCTGAGATCACAAAAGTGTCAGGAGGAGACTTTCAGAAGTTTTGTACTACAATTCCCATCAGCTTACTCAGTTTTCAAAAAGTCAAGAACATAACAGATGGGCATCATATTGTTTTCTTCCTAATTTCAGTATTATGCAACATCACTCTGTACTAATTGTAACAATAGTTTTGTTCCGATAGAATATTAAAAATTTAAATGGGACTGCTCTCATTCAGAAATGCCAAGAATGCCTTAAAAGTTATAGAAATAATTATACAATATTCTTTTTTAAAAATGAATTCCTTTGTTTCATTAAAAATGACATTTTGTGCAAACATTATCATCACCTTGAGTGACCTACCATGAATTGGCAGGAATTTGAAGAGATTTACTCCAGCATTGTTAGCAATATAAAGAATGAAGGACGCTAATGCAGTTGGATTGGCAAGCTATGAATGTCTAGGTAAGTCAATGGAAAAAATCAACATAAATCTGCTTTGGTTGCCATTTTATGGAGAATATTGATATGAAGCTATGTTTCCTTCGGCACCAATTCTATTATGAAGTTTTTATCCTTTAAGAACAGAGCTTTTGCATTATTATATTTGATATGAATTCAGCACCAAGGCACTCATAAAACTCATATCCACAGTTAAATTATTTTAACAGATCTCATGAAATTAACAAACTGTGCCATGCCTCTATTCTTCTGCAAGATTTCTGTGGGAAGACTGTCAAAGTCTTTTTTACAATTTTATTTTGTTTTTTGAATTGGAATGCCTGACTCACTGCCAGACTTAACACCTGGGCTCATCCATTAATCACTCATCTGCTGATACTTCCCTTTAATTCAGCTTTTCTACTGGACTTGGCAGAAGCCTCATGGGTACACAAGAATGAACAGCTTATTAGCCAGTACAGTGCAAAGAAATCAAGAACAATCATCTATTGTGAAGAATATAAGTTATAGCTTCTTCATCCTATACAGTTGACACCATGCTTAGTGAATTTAAAGTCAGCCCGTGATAAAACCACAGGTGCCTCAGTAACCCATTCCCTTACACTCATTTAGTTTGCAATGATATTAAGTAGTTACTGTAATTAGAGAGTGTTGTATTGTTTTAAGCTATGAAATTGTTTGCTGCTTTTTGGCTTGGAAGAATGTATGAGCTGAGCCACACAGTTATAACTTAGTAAGTTCTAAACCCCACCCATTCTTGCTAATTCACAAAAATGATTAAAGTGTAACTTCGTGCAATGTATGAACCCCTCTAGACATCTTTAGTTGGTATCCCACTATTTAATCTTGGAAAACTTGGGAAAATGGCTCTGTACCCCTTGATTCTGGTTGTACAAAGCTCCTGATCCCATTATTAAATAATGGCCTGTTTTTGAATTGAAACATATGAAATTCAAGAATAAGCTAATTCTTCCTAAGCACAGAACTATTTTTAATAATTAATTTATTTGATATTTGTACTTATTTAAACTCTTGTGGCAGAAATAAGGAGTCCTGAGTCCACACATTGAAAAGTATGATGCAGACTCCAAAAATATTCACCATGCTATGAATTCTTCCGTTGGGAATTAAAGCTGAAGAATATTCCAAGAGCATTGGAAGTTTCTTATTGGTGCATATAAATAACAAGGATACAAATCCACATTTTAAAAGTTCTTTTTATTTCCTTATTTGTAGTGTGATTGTAGTAGTGGTTCTATATCAGAGCATGTAGCAGTACAAATAATTCTTCAGCTGCAAGTCTCTTAATCTTATAACATTTTATTACAGTCTGCCAGTAACAGTTATCCCAATATAGTTAAAAATTTCATACCATATGGTATTCTATGACAGGAAGTTCTGATACTGGCCAAATAAAACAAATTGTCTTAATTTTTCTCTAGAAATGGATGAACCAGTTTGGAAAGAGTTGTAATTCATAAGTCTACCTACACTGGTGATTGGCTTATATAACTATAAATAAAATCAAAGATCCAGAGAATGGAAATGGGCAAATACTTCTTGGACAAATAACTATTATGAACTATTTACGAACCCTTAATGTCAACTGTTTTTGTTTCAAAATCTAACCTCTGGGATAGAACTAACCTTTACATTTGATCTCTTCTGGGTCTTGCCTGATATATTTTTCAACTATCAGGTGACATAGTTATATATAAATATGTATTAAATATAAATTAAGATTAACATTCATCACTAAAAATCATAAAATGTTTTAAGAATTGAAACTGTAAATGCAGTACAGATTGTTTTACTGCCTTTGTAACTGAAATATTCAATAGTGACTACAGGATCATAACTAAGCCTTTGTAGAATTATGCATGGGTCATCATAAGTGAAATAATAAGCAACTTAAGACTTTTTAACCCAGTCTTCTCCATATGTTGTTTTCCAAATAGATTGGACGACAAATGATCAGTATTCAAGGTAGTTCTGAAGGGCAGCAAATTTGGGACATAAATGCTAATATTTTCAGATGTGTCCATATTATGGGTGCTTTTGTGCCCCATTTCAATTTGGGCTTGGCAACAGATTTGTAAGACAGATGTAGGAAGAAAAATGTCTCCGACTGATATTTGTAAAATAAAAATTAGGGGCAGTTATGGGACTCTGGAGTTTAATTATCATTAAATAATGAGAGTGCCAATAAAAGACTTTTCATTTCCCCTCGTTCTATGCTACAGCTGGGAGATTAATTACTGCTGCTTATCACAGATCGGGCACTTTGAGCCTTTAGTGAAAACAATTGTGTAGATGTGAGTCTTTAATTCTGATTGGAAGGAAATTCATTGTAGCAAACTGCATGCAACATGAGCTACTTTATTTTAAAGAGATACACATTCAAAAAAGAGATATTTTATATTGAAATATGTATATGTGATAAACCCGTGTCTATTTCAGATATATATGTGTATTGAATATATTTATAACTGCATTGCTTAGCAATGGAAATACTAAGAATTACCTGCATTATACTATATAGCATATCATATCATCTTGCTCAATCTAAGAAGATCAATGGAAACATCATACCTGATTTCCTTTATAGAATCTAATGAGAGGAGGATCTGGTGATCTGGGCAGTAGGCCCAAAGCATTTCAGGTTTGTGGTCCATTCTTACTGCAAGATAAATCTTTCCCCATATGAGAAACACTTTGAAAATTTTGGCCAAAAAGTATACTAGATAGAATTCAGACTTTTTAAAAAAAGAAATAAATGTAGTTCAGTAGAAAACCCACTGAATGTGGTAGCTAATGCTGATGTCAGCCACAACTTTGGCTGATGGGAGTATGTTTGTTTGTTTGCCTAGCATGATGAGTTTTGTTTGCAGCACTATTTGGCAAGGTTGAAATACTGCTTGTATTTCAGGGACCATTCTGCCCTTTTTTTCAACTATATATAATAAAGTCTTCTAATGGCAAAAATACATTTAAACTTGCTAATTATGCTCAATGAAGAGGCTTGATACGGTATTCCTCCAGATATTGGCCAAATAAAATATTAACACAGTTCATTTGAAATGTTGCTTTTTAAAATATCTTCTCCCACACTTATACATCCCTTGATTGTGCAGAAAATGAGCCAAGGAGGGAGAATTTTCAGGCTTATCTTGGTGCAATATTTAATCTTAATGCATTAATTGCAGGAGCTGGCATATAGCTACCATCCAAGATTCAGCTCCATTAGCCCAGGTACTTGGACTTTTATCAAGTTTCCTAAGGGCAGTGAGTCTCCATGCAGATGTTACAGGAATCAAATGGCAGACCTGGAATCCTCTAATCAAAGCATATCAGAGATTTGGCCTTCTGGCTACAATAAACAGAAATGCATTTCTCATCAACAATAACAAACTAACTTGCTGAAAGATTTGTAACTGAAATGATGCTTTTGTGTAATATTCACAGTAATGCAATCTGTGTGTCTCTCAAAATATTATATTTGTTCTAGTTGTACAAGTTTAAGTTGACTGTCCTGTTTTCTGTAGAGATAACATAGGATTAGTCATATAATTTGATTATCTTCTATGCTTAGGTTCTGTGCTGGGTTCATGTAAATATCAGTAAATTTCTCATAGGTTTTCATTTTGTCTGTTGATGTTGTCAGTGTAGTGCTTTATTCAAAATATAACCAATAAAAACATTGATTTTTTTTCCTATTCCCTCCAAGCAGCTTCTTAAATTTACATCATAAACTCAAAGGAAAGCTTTTAGTGAGGTTTCATCTAGTATTCTTTGAAAAAATAGATTACAGATCATTATACTGCTGAATATCAGTGTCTATCTGAAGTCCATTAAATTTTGATAATAATTACAGTGATGGGCAGTGCAAGAGCCAACAAAGAAGCCTGTAACATATGGAGAACTTGGATGGGTAGAATGGAATTTGTTCTGCTGATGAGAAATGATCTAAAGAATAATGATGCAATTCTGCATACTCTGCATCCCTAGGATGTCAGTTTAAAAGCTGTCTACTTATTGTTTTCAAATCTCCAATGAAATCTGTCTTTTTTGCTGACTGCAATTTCATTTGCAGGCTGTAGGAATGCACCTAATAGAACTATTGCCTTGTCGGTCAGGCAAAGTCCATCAAACTATTCCTGCCATATAGTAGCTAGAGAGATATCATAGGGTACAAGTCAGGCTGGGCTTCACAAATTCCAGCAATGGGTTCTCTGCCCTGTTGCTGGGTGGGAGCAGCCATGGTGAGTGTGGCCTAGTTGACCTCCTGCACCACGGCAGGAGGCTATTTCTGCCTTCCCTAGGCTCTGGAGGCTTTCCTTGAGTCTGTGGGATGACAAAAATGGCCTCCCTGGCTCTGGAGGCTCTCTGGAGGCCAAAAACAGTCCCATTTCCAGACTTCTGGATCCTCCGAGAGTCCCACTTTCCCCCTCCCCAAGCCTTTGTGCAGTCCCTGTACTTACCTCTCATTTAAAATGGGCTGTGTGGGAACTCTTGGGATCAGTGGTGTGGGGCAGGAGGAGCAGAACCAGCTAGGGGGGGAAATTTGGCAGTTAGGTGAACTAGCCATAATGTTAGCAACAGGTTCACCCAAACCCATGCGAACCTATAGCAGCCCATCTCTGGTACAAGTTCACATAAGCATCAAGAAAGATGTCATAAAAAACTCATATAAGCAGCAAGGTATGAACTTCAGTGGTAGAATGTCTTTTCAATGAATGTACCTTATATTCAGTATTTGACATCTTCAATAAAAAGAACTAGGGACCAGATGATGGGATATCACAGAGTTGCTAATAAGGTAATTTGGAGATAGATGGACAAATAGTCTAATCGTTCAGAACTTAGCATTTCTCATGATGATCATCCTGTGCTATTTGTCCCGGATATCTTGTTCTGAGAGGTAATTTGCTTCTATGTTTATAAATTTCATTTATATTCCCAATTCTTAACCAAACAATTTGCATATTATAAACTTCTTAAAAGGATTTTGCAGTAGCAATCATTATGTAGTTATGAATTGTGTCAGTTAGCTAGTCTTTGTGTGAAGAGCTGTTTGGATTAGCAGCCTTGAGTCCATCATTCTCATTTGGATGGGACTGTGGATTCTGTATTATTTAGTAGGCAGGTCACATATGCAACATAAATCAAAAGCTTGCTTTCTCAGTCATAACAAATTCACCTCACCATCACTTCTCTTCAGGAGATATACTAATGCCAGTCAGTGAATAGGTCAGTTGGTCATCACTAAATTTTAAACAATTCTGAAGCACAAATCCCTAGTTTTGGCTTTTATAAATGAGGGGGGTAGAAGCTCATTCATAAATGCTCTCAGATCTTATACTTTCCCATTGTCCCTATTCAGACATTACATTTTTGTGTACTTTATTTGCAAATGGAATCCCTATCTTGTTTTGCTTTTGCTGCCTGGAAGTGTCTTCAGCTTTCTTAGGTTGCATTACTAGATCTGTCATTCTTCAGGGTTTAATTCCACTTTACAAATCAATATCTGAATAGGACATAGAGCTATATTTTATTTTCATATCATGCATATATAACTACATGCATTTGGACAAGGGTGCATATGTAGCACAATTGACTATTTCATCTACTGCATTTGCTGAAGCGTACAATGAACTATTGATAACATACATTAGGATAATTTTATTTTCTCAGTTGGAAGCCTTATTTCTTCAAGCCACAACTTGTTGCAGAGCTAACAGCAAGTATTCCCAAGGTCCTAATGGACAAGCTCAGAGTGAAAGTATTGAGAAATCCCTTCGCTCCTGTATTACATCCCTCTGTACCCTTTTGTCTGATACCATAAGGGCAAATCACTGTTGCCAAAGTTCTCAGCTTGTTTCATCTAAGAACTGTGCAGATTTGGCAGTGGATGGCATATTTTCCATTGGTGCTTGAAAATCACAAAAACAACAATTTGAATAAACTATATTCTGGGTGACTTGAGTTTGGGACAATAACAGATGGCTGAGGGAAAATTATTGAGTAAATAAAATCTAATCTTACTTCAAATCTGATATAATGAAGATGTCTTTCACTCTTCACAAAATAGCGTTTGCATAAGACAAAAAACAACATAGTCATATTTTTTGACAAGTACAAAAGAATATCAATTGTTTATGAAGATGTATCTTTTTTCCATGGAAAGGAGCATGATTTCAATAGGACAGAAATTATGCATGCTATATTATATTGTTTAATATAATATGTTCAGAATGTTGCAACTTCCTAAACTTAAATCTAAAGGTATTCATGTAATATAAATTTTGTAGAATTCAGGAAATAATGTTGAATTCATTTTTGCTTAGTAATATTAAAAAAAATCCTACTAAAATTCTAACTATATGCCTAAAAACTGCCTTGTACTGAATTAAAGCTATCTATCCAGTCCAACAGTGGGACCAATAATTGTTACAGTAGCTTTCAAAAATGCTGGAAATGGGATATAGGACCTTTTTTTAAAAAAATGCAGAGCAGATGCTCTACTTCTGTATTATTTATTTTCTTAGTCCAAAAGTAATCCTTTTATGGTAAGGGATGTACTTGTAAGAGAAGACCAATATAAAAACATACTTGTAATTAAGTATGAGCAAATTTCATTCATATATTTTCAAAAGGACTTTTTTCATTATTGCAAAATTTTTTCAGTATAGTGCTTTCAGGTTTTTTTTTTTAATGGTATCTGCTCAGTCTAGTTTTGCAATGAATACATAATGTTAAATTTGTGGCATAAGTTATATCTATGACAGCAAACTCTGATACCATAACCCCAGGAATATGAGAAGGAGAATCTAAACTATGAGGGAGGGCAATGATAATCAGCCATAGATCTTCACCAATATCAGCAAAAAGATTGGAAAATGTTGGCTTGATAAATTGACTTCCTAAATCATTCCTTTTTCAGATTTTTCATAGTATATGTGTTCATTTATTTGACCTTCCTTTAAAAAGGAAATATGGTGGTAAAAATAAGCCAGTTACAAAGCTTTGGAAAATAATGCTTTCTATAGACTCTGGATTTTAAATGTTTCTAAAGTTGTATATCCCAGAGATGAATAGATGCCATTGACTATGTTACATTTACCACATGCTAGGGGAAGAGATGAGCTTTGGTAATTTTTGTTTGTTTGTATTCCAGAATTTATTAAATTTAGATGCCTTTAAAAAAGGTAAAATTATGGAAACGTGTTAAAATGTTCAAGCTCAAATTGTATAAGGCATCATTTTTCTCAATCTGTGCCTTACAAGTGTACTGGTAGGTATCATTTTCAAAATCCCTAGGGATAATAGATGAGTTTTATGAAGCTCTGGTCCATCTCATGAGGATTGCACTGGTAAACTATATAGTATCTCAGCTGGCTTGATTTCTGATTTTAGATGGCCAAGTTCATATTATTGTGGAAGTGCTGAAGTAATTGCTGACTTATTCTATTATCTTAGTAGCTCATATTCCTGATATCCAGGGTCATTTAAAATGAGACAGGGTCATTTTAATTTTGATGCTTTCTGTTCATTCCTAGGACATTATAGTTTGCTATTAAGTCCAAGACTCAAATTATCAATTTGATTAGTTTACTCAATTTTGAGTATGATTTTTATCTGTTCAACTAACAATGATTTTGTACTTTAGAACAGCTGCTATAGAAATGTGCTATCCAGAAACATTATATAGCAGGAAGTAAAATCATGTCATCGAAGGAAGCTCTGCACAACTGCCAGAGGAAAAAAACCTGTATAATGAATCTTGTCTCCTAAAACAGCTTGAAATATTATTGGGAGAAAATTCGGGTGATTTAATAATCTTGTATATCATTCTTTGTTCTTGAAAAAATGTTTTGGGTGATCTGAGCCCTTTTGGGTAAGGGGAACCCAGAAATTCATTTTCAAGGATAAGCAGAATATTTTGGAGCATCTGTCAGACAAAAACCACTCAAATTCATCCCCAGTTAGATGCCAGCTTTGGTACAGGTTCAGTAGAATTGCATAGGCTTGCCCTGTTATCTGAGAATAGTTTAAAACTATTATATATGAAGAAGTAGACAGTGCCCTTATGATTGTGAGCTTGTCCTCCTTAAATCCATGTCCCTCTTGGCTGACTAAGGCTGCCTGGAAGAGGACATGTGACTGGATGCTCCTGGTGGTTAATTCATCCTTGGGAAAGGGGATGGTTTCCTTGTCTCTCATGGAGCCATTGATTCACTCCTTCTCAAGAACCCATTCTGGATCCTACCATACTGGGCAGTTTTCATTCAGTGTTCAACCTCCCTTTTTGAGGAAATTTGTGTAGAAGGTGGTTGTGGGGTACCTTAGCAGATCTGGATGAAAAATATTATCTAAACCCTTTTCAGTCAGGATTCAGATTTATACATGGGGTAGGAACAGTACTGGTTGCACTAAAGATGATCTCTGGTGGGAGCAAGATTGGATAATCCATCTATTGTACTTAATTTCTTGGCAGCTTTTGATAATATCAATCATGATATCCTTCTGGAGACTGAAAATGGATGAAATAGCATTAGGTTTTAGGGTTTCCAGTTTCTGGACTGGACTGTACCATCTTTGGTACAGATTAGGTGGCACTGCCCCAGGCAGACCTGGCTCATAATCTGGTTGTCCTTCCAGACTCATGATTCCAGCTGAAGAAAGAGACCAGAGGGGCCTTTACAAAACTTCATGTAGTATGACATGAGCCTGGAAACCCTAAAACCGAATGCCATTCAGGCTTCCGTAGTTCAGTTAAAGCTTGTTTTTTCCATCCAGACCTTACAGCTTCTAAGCACCAGCACGCGACTTCCACAGCATTGCTTAATTTGCTAGGGATAGAAAGATATACTTGAACATCTTCAGCATATTGAAGATACAATGCTAATGGCAATGGATGACTTCCCAAAGGAGAGTGCATCAAACCCTTCAGCAACCAGTAATAATTAAGGAAGGGATCTCTCAGTCCTGATCAACACAGACAGGTATTGACTGAGGAAGGAAGAGAACCAGCACAATGCTATGTCACCTGAATCGTGAGGCTGTGTTTACCCAAAGGCTGTGCCTTTGAAGAGTGTGTGGAAGCTTCAACTAGTGCAAAATGCCACAGCACAGGCAGTTATGTGTGCCCCTGAGAACATATACATTATATTTCTGCTTCATGAGTTACACTGGTTGCCAGTTTGCTTCCAGGTCCAATTCAAAGTATTATTTTTCCCCTTTAATCCCTACATTTACTTGGCAGGCATTCACTAGTTTTATTTTACCATACTTCAGTTGCTGATAAATTGAGAGCGAGATACAGAAGTTATTTTTGTTTCTCGATTCAATAGCTCTACAGAGTATTATATTCTATAATGTCTACATGCAAATAAGGGATGAAGATAAATATAATGGAATTGATTTCATCACCTCCATCCAACCACTATTTTCTTGGTGTTTCCTTTCCTTTTAATCCATGTACTATTTCTTCATCTATATTTTTTTTCAATTCAGTGCATTCATTTTCTACAAATGACCCAATTACTTCATATTTCCTTCATTTTTTACAAATAGTCTACATTTTTAGATAAATTTTATGAAACCAAAACATTTAAATAAAAATATCTGGAAACGTTCCTGTTTTCTACCAAGAAAACCCATCTATCTGTTGTAATGGGTTTTCACTTCAGTTTTATTCTTTGCGAACAGCTATGAAGTTTATACTACTAGTGTCTATCTGGTAAGAATTTCAAAATGAATCTTTCAGACTTCTTATTTGCTTTCTTCTAAAGAAATAGAAATATTACTCTGTTGTAGCAGAAATTTCTTGAAGACTAAAGAGATTTTGGCATCTGTGTTCATAGATCAACACTTTTCCAGTCATTTAAAAAAAGTTGTTAAAAAAGCCTCCATAAAGAGGTGAGAGAAATTGAAAAAAAAATGGCCTTGCTCCTGTTTCTTTACTATTGGACCAGATGTACACCCCACAATTACTGGAGGCCAAAATACCATTACAATTGGCAGACTCTGTCAACCTGATATACGGGGTTTCTAACACATCATTTGAATTCTTCATAAAAGACAATTAAAAGTATTTAGAATATGATTTCCCATTTTATTTGTTCCAGGAAATTGATCATCTAAATGATTATTTACAATCATAAATTATACACACATGCACGGACACATGCTCATACACAAATACAATCTCTCTCTCTCTTTTTTCCTCTCTCCCTCCCATTGTCTCACTGTGTGTATGTAATATATATTCTGCGATAGTATTCCCAAAAGTATTTTTGTTCAAACATTGCTTGATAGTTTAGCTGTTTATTGTAAAAGTAGCCAGACTAATATATATATATGCAGTTCAGCTTCCTTCGGGTACTATCCCACAACATTGTAGTGCTTTTAAAGTTGTAGCAACTTTTCAGCAGAATTTCATCTGCCATCATCAGGCTTCTGTATTGAGTTCGTATGTGGGTCAGGCTATCACAGGCGTTGGTTTTAAATTTGAGGCTACCCTATTACTGTGCCAGAATGTTTTTTTTCTACATCCTGATTGGTTGGGAGTCTTGGTCTGTGTTTACTGGACTTGGAGTTTGTTTGATTGGTGTTTCTGGTTTCTTCTGTCTGTTTTGAGGCTTTGATTGGCTGGCAACACTGTGTTTCTGTATTGGAGGCTTTCAGTGCAGCTTGGCTTCATGTGAAAGGACAGCTATTATTTATTAGGAAGCTAGGTTTCATCTGGGTGCCTGGTTGGGGTGTTTTTCAGCTGGAGATATCAGAGGGAGTCTGTTTGTACCCAGGTGTTTGTCTTGCTTTTGGTGTGGAGATCTTTCTATTTGAGAGTGCAGGCTTCCAAATGATTGACAGTCTGGTGGAATCATCTCTTCTATTCATGCTTTCAGGTCTTTTTTCAATCTCTATGGCTTCTCTGATGATTCTGTG
>BLBF01000053.1:2293737-2312450 GCA_015471245.1 Laticauda colubrina
CAAAGGGAGCCTCTATCCTAAAAAGAAAGTTAAAAAGATAAAAAATAAAAATCAAGTGAAAAATAAAAATATATATAAGAGAAAATTCAATCCGGTTACCTACAAAGTCACCTTAAAGTCCTCAAAGAAAATAAGAAAAAAAAAATCCAAGTCTCAATTTGACATCACTTAAACGCCGCTCAACCCAGGTTCAGTCAAAAGAAAAATAAAGTCACAGATTTCTTCTTTGTTCAGGATGTCCTTTCAAGTCTTAATCAATTTATAATACAAAAGAATTTCTCACCCAACCGATACACGCTCATTTAGATCCCTTTCTTTCCGGAGTTGTCCCGACTTCAGCAGCTTTAGAGGCTGCCTTTCTGCTTCCAGCAAAAGGGCTTCTCCCGGATCAAACCAGAGATTTTGCGATATCTCTGGGATCCTGGGACTGTGCCCTTCATGATCCCCGTCTCTACGGGACGGTTTAGGTCCGTTAGAACCGACCAGAGGCAAAAATATCAGCTGAGATCTCAGAGCCCCGAGATCGCAGCTGTAACACCGAGACGTAGCTCCGCCTTCTCCTTCCATATGTTAAATTTTTGAAATATCCACAATATATCACTTTTTCTAGTTTAACTTTAGAGTGAGGAGATGGTACATCTTAGCAATAAAGCAGATGGATAATAAGCAAAGTTTCCAGGTAAGGCTGAGAAAATATATTGTGCAAAACTCTAGAGAGCTGTTGCCAGTAATTGCTGACTATGCTGTAGATAGAAAAATGAACTGATTTAGGCTAAGGCAGGTTCTTTCCTTGCCTGCTCTATCAGATTAGATACAGGGATACAATCCAGATCATTTCCCTCATCCAATGAGACTTGGAAGATGCCTTCAAGAAAAGTCCATCACAGATGTGTCCAACCACTGAAAGAAAATTGAAATTTGACAGGGCTAGACAAGGCTTACTGGGACAATGAAGGTAGAAATAATATGTGCAAACATTGTGCCTTCTTCATTTTTCTCTGTGATCTTAATATCTAAACGGTTAGTTGATTTCCTTTGTGTTATTAAATCATTAATAAACATATCAGTAAATAAATCATAGATGAGCGCAAGTTTACCATAACATAATATTGAAGATCTGACAAGTTATTTTATAAAAGAGCAATGCAGCAATATAGAATGTTTATTTCTTTTCTATGATTTTCTCTGGAAGATAAAACTTATGAATAACTAAGGGCTATTTAAAAACAATTTCAAATCAAACCAGGTATTACCTATTTTAGTTTCAACAAATTGGGTTCAACCAACTGGATAACATTTTTTCTTTTGATTTATTTAAAATACTTTAAATTTTAATAACAAAAACAACTGTTTTATGAATATAGACATATGAAAGTTATTACCATCCTACAGATTCAGGTACTACTGAAATTTAGATGCAAGGATTAGACATAATTTATTCAATGGCAGAAGGGCACTTAATCTTTCCCCCTTAGACTGTTAAAGAAGCTCCTGTTTCACTGAAACAAAAATCCATCCAAAGATATATCTGAGAATTCTGTTTTCCCAGAGTGAAAGATATTTCATTAATATCAGTATTTCCTTTCTTTTTCTGTTACAGTTATACAAGCAGAGTGGTTACAAATGGATTGAAAGCCCAAACAAATAATCCAGAGCTGATAGTCAGAGGGTTGGATCCACAGATAGGTCATTTAATTGACAAGTTGAAACATTTTAATCAGGTAAGTATTTATGTTTGAAGAACTGAAAAGGCTTTTGTGAAAGCTTTTCTCGTTTGCCTTCTCTACTGGCCCTTCTTGCCCTCCTCTTCATCCTTTCCACACACCTGTACACTGAAGGGAAAACATCTCACTCCATATTAGATGAGCATTCTAGAAACATGAAAAACAAACAAACATCTTCTTTGAGGACCATTTATTATACTTGTGAAGGTTGGTCACATGACCATTCACACAATTGAAGAATGCCTACATCAGTATTGTTAAGATAATACCAAAGATTTTGCCTTCCATATCATTTGAAGTGACCTCTTTTAGTGGAGAAACACCAGAATATAGCTATATTTTGTATTCAGCCTAATAGGAAATCTTGACCCGAACTGAATTGAACTGAACTGAATTGATCTAAAATGCACTTTGTGAGATAATTAAGGTTATCCACATTGACTTCTCAGCAGTTTTTAAAAGAGGCATATTTAATTCAAAGAATGTCTACTTACCTGACATGAAGTCTCAGTAAACTTCCCTGACGGTCAAATTCCAATAATTCTGTATTCATAATATAGAGAATTCTATAGAGTTACTCTGTTTATGATGGCACAGTGCAGTAAGATTTCAAAATATCCTCCACTAACCATATGGGGTACTAGTAAAACAGCTTGCAAATTTTTCCTGAAAGTATTTTTTCAGAACAAAAGAAGATCTACCAGTAGGCATGTCAGAATCATCATGAACTTATGCTGTCAAGTTATTCACTTGAGCTCTGAGAGATGTGTGCAGCCATCTGTTGAAAACTTTGATCTGTCCCTTGATACTGAATATATTAAAGTTTGTATTATTATGACATTGCAGTAATATGTAGACACTGTCAGTCCAAATTAGCTAGAACAACCTACTATATTTAACAGAAATTGCTTTTCATTAATGTAAGCATATTTTCTTGTCCAACTTGAGAAAGTGTTGTTACAGGTCAGTAATGACAGGGTAGCAGCTCTCCCCAGTTGTTCTCCTTAGAAGGTAGGCAATTTTTGACAGTTGCTACTAGTGGTAATGTTGATTGTGCTGATTCATGTAAAAAAAAGAAAGAAACAGTGTGTCTCCTATAACTCATTGCTTTTGCTTTTTATTCTGGGACTTAAGTCTCAGAATATGCTGACAAAACCAAATCTCCAATCTGATGCAACCTTTCAAATGTTGTTTATGTTTTTTAATCAAAAGCAATGTGTGATGTGGCCAGAAGTCCTGCCATACAAAGGGATAAACACACACATACATATACACACACACACACTTAGGTGATAGATGATGAGAAATGAGATTTTGAAGAAATACCTAGGAACTATATACTCTTCCTTCACTTAATAAATCAGCATGTTACTTTTTACAATAGAAAGAATATCCCACAATCATTGTTAAAGAATATTTCTTGTTCAATTTCATATGTGGAATGGAAGAGGATAGTCTCTTATTCTTCAGGTCAGACAACAAAATGTCTTGAACTAGCCTTACAGGAAGAAAACATTAAGTATTTCATTAGGCTCAGCCTGCTGTGTGCCATCTGTAGCTTTTCAGAGCCTGGCCTTCAGCACTAGAACATAACCTGTACTTGAAAAGTAGTAATTCCATGAATGGTATAACATTACATTCTGTCTTCAATTATTCCTCCATCAAGTAAAGGTTTATTCTGTGACTTTCTATTGACCTTTCAGAGAAAACATTTGTTAAGTGGTGTTTTTTACCCTAACAAACACAGTCTTTAAAATGTGCTTGATTGCATGAATGAAAGAAAATACTGATTATTGCTTTAAGAAACTTTATTGTTAAACATTACGAATTACTCCTCTCTTGATTTTAGTGAGCTTTTATCACAGATAAAATAATCAAAGAAGATTCTACTTTTAAAAAATATGTAGTAGTTTATGTAGATATTTTTTAAATCTTGGATTAATTAATGAATAAAAGCTTACACTCAAAAGATGAGTAAGCCTGCAATTCTATATGCATGTTTAAATTTAATTTGGCTTATTAATGAATAGATACATTCAGGATTTGTAGTATAAATCATAATATTTCAGTATTATCCTATAAATCCTGAATACCTCGTATACCTCATCAGCTTTATATATAATAGTTTATGAAACACTATCCTTATTATTTTTCCTTTTCTTCTTTTTAAAATCTTGAGTATGGCAGCAATTTACAAACTAGAAACTTTCTACTTTAGAGGAAAAATCCTGTCATCTGCTTACTAGATCTTTAGAAGTAAGTTATACTCATTTTCTATAACAATACAGGAAGGACATGAGAATTACAAGAGAGAATTGGAGAGAGTCCTTCCTTCACAGCTCCATGAATAGAAACTGTCAGGAAAACTGCATAGACATATTCAATAAATTACTAGGAGTAGAGCTGAAATCAAAAAAATGTTCTACCTTTTAATAAGTTAAAAAGTAAAGGAGTCCCTGCAGATTTACTCCGCTAGACATTGCCGGCTGCAGAGGGTGGTGCTCATCTTTATTTCAAGGCCACTCAGACAGTACTGTCTGAAGAAATTTCCATGATCATGTGGCCAGCATGATATCACGGAGCACTGTTACCTTCCCATCAAAGTGGTATCTATGTATTTGCATGCTTTCAAGCTGCTAGTTTGGCAGCAGATGGGGTAAGGTCATGTGGCACTCAGGTCCCAAACCTGGGCTGCCAGTTTTCCAGCTGACAAGTCCAGCATTTTAACTACTGAGCCACCATGCTTCCACATATCTTTTAAGATATGTAATTAACATATCTTATTATTTATATTGGCTGAAATAATTTACGTTATCTCCACATTTACAATAAGTTTAAATCTTTTAAAATTGTGCTGTCTTCACATGAAAACTAAAAGGCATGTACTTCCCAGCTTCACATGCCAGGGAAATTTTTTTATGAATTTTGTGCTGAGCCATGTTGTGCTCAATTAAAATAATTGTTTGATGATAAATATACAATTCAACTGTATTGCCCTATCAAAAAATACGAGACACAATCCTGCTTACTTAAACATTAATATATATTGGTCTTAAGTCTTTGTCCTGCTTTAAAATATAGTTCCATTCAACATCATCAGAATATCCCTGCTGAATTTAGTCTAGGAAAAGAAATGCACAAACACAGTTTGATTCTCTCCAATGTGAGATTTCAGCATCCTATTCCTAAATCTAAAAATTCGTAAAATTAGGCTAGCTAGGAAAATATGCTGCTTAGATCTTCAAGTCAACCTCAGCTCCAAAAGTAACTTGAAAAGCCACCAACATTTCAAAGTATTGTGAATGAATGTTAGACATGGAGTAATCTTACTTGTGAGATTTCATAGACTTGGGCAGATGATTGCATAGTTGCATCTGATTCAGAAAAGTGGTTATTCCTACTCTCATGTCATTTTAGCACTATAGATACAGTTTTTAGTTTTATCTTTCATCGTATTAGTCCTTGTTCTTAAAATGCAGCTAACTTCCTCTCATCTCTATTTATGCAATAATGCAGAAACTGCATTAGTTCAAAAATGATAAAATCATATCATTTTTCTATAGAACCCTGATTTGTCCTTTCTGGTAACTGGTTTCTTGGAATTTTAAGTGCAGAGATATCATGGACTAGAAGAGATGTTAGATGGTATAATTGCACTCTACCACTGCCTAACCTTTATTTATTGAGATTTAACTAGATATAGCATCTGTGGTTTAGCTTGTTGGTAGATAGATTGAAACATCATTTACTCCAGAAATGATGATTCAGTCATTTGGGAGATTTTAGATGAAGAGACATACTCAAATTTGCCTTAAATCAAGTAAGAAAATCAAGGTGGAGATATTGTTTTTCTGCATAAGTAATATTTCTGGAAACCTTGCAATTTATTAATCTAACATCTGGTATGAAAAGTATTTACTGCCTTCTAGTGCTGTCAGTGGATTTTTGATGTAAACAATAAATATTCAGTTTGTTTTGTAAAAAAACATCAACTTTAGCTATAATTAAACTGAAGATTACTAATAAGCTTCAGAATTAAAAGCAGAAGATTGTATCCCAGATATTTTGTAAAATATCTTATTTAAGCACAAATACATTTTAACAGAAAACATAATATTTATATAAATTCTTCCTGTCTTATTGTTATGTGCTAGCAAATATATAATCTTAAGAAATTATGTATCATGTACTGTTTCTCTGAGTATACACGTATCATTCCTCTTGCAAACCATTTCAAGAATTATTTGCCCAGATTGTGTTGTTCGCAATGAAAGTGATGCAAGCCTTGTGTTCCCACAGGCCATGTGGACAGCACAGCCTTGTGTTGCCATGCATCCTGAATTAATTGCTTTGGGGGGTGCATTGGGGGTAACATTTCTCTGCAGACTACCAAAATTTCCCTAGCCCACTGGTTGCAATCACTGGTCCAGATGACCTGTTATGTACATTTTGTGTGGGCTTTTCTATGTTCATTAAGAAAATTAATCATAAGCCAGAATGCTACACTGAATTATGGTGACAGAATCAAATAGAAGCATATATACTGAATGCATGATGTAGGAATAATTAAAATAAAAAATACTTCATTTTTTTCATGTAAAAGGCATATTTTATACGAAACACTTACATCTGTTTTAGGGAACTCTCAGAGTTTTATATACTCCATTTTATTCCAATTTAGATTAGGTGAGTAATGAAACATCTGCAAGAAAACAAGCAAACTCAGAGAGCACCAAGGACCCTTCATTTCACTCCTGAGCTATAAATATTATCCTTCATAGATTTTCTTATGTTTTTAATTACAAAATTAATCTAGACTACTTAAACAGATAGAAAGTAATACAGTCTCAAAGTTCTAGCAAGCTAACTTTAGAAATCAGAAGCTTTGTTCAAAGCAAAAGACTAAGAGTGAAGTGGCATAAGAGTGACACCTCAAGGACTGAGCAGACTTCTCCAGCACTGTAATGCTGGAGAGAATGTGTGTCTCTGTAACACACAGTATTACACAGTTACAGACATTTGCATGAGCCTTCCATTTATATTTCTGCAAATGTAACATTCTGGCAAAGGGGCACTCCAACAACAGAGCATAGAATAGGAAGTCAGATCAATCAATCAGCATGCTGGACACACACACGCAGTTGGCATTTGGGAGGGAAGTGCACTGGCCCGTCTGCAACCTACGCTTACTCATGAATTCCTTTGCTATGTAAGTATTTGGTGATGCCTATGTACAGTTGCAAGCAACTCTAAATCATCTTTCAAAGAACACTTGGAGGAGAGTTAAGTGCTATATCCTCAAAAGTCTATATATCTGTTTTAATATCGTTATGACTAACAGGATATGAATAGGTACATATTAGCAAGTGGGAAGTTAACAGTGTTTTGCCATGCGGTCTGTGCTTGGAATAATGTCATGACAGTCATATGACTGTGAAAATGTCTTTCGACTTAAGAAACAGAAATGAGCACCACCCCCTAAAGTGAGTCATTACTAGTGGGGTTAAACACATGGGGACATCTATATCAGAAGATGATTAGGAAGAACAAACATGTATTTGTGCATTGCTATCAGAACTTGTGGAATTTTCTGGTACCTAACACTTAGGGGTAGAATCTTTATTTCCACACAGGGCCTTTTCTAAAGATAGGAGGGGGGGTGTTTTTTAATTATTTTAATTATTTATTGAATAAACAAGCCACCCATTTCATTATCATGTTAATAGTTGAGCTAGGTCTTTTGTAGAATATGCTTTGTAGAACTCGTTATTTCTATTAGAAAAAGTTTTGGGCAACCCTGTGAAGTACGCCATGTGTATAGACATTGCAAAAAGATTTTGTAGTTATAGTATAGAACTTATAGTATAAAAACCAAGCAAAATACAAAATGGACACATATCTTTTGACAGATCCCTCATGTTGAGAATGAGACACTCATCTTAGTTTTTTCTCCATAGGAGGCATGGATAAAATGCCTTTTTAAAATGGATTAGATAATATTTAAATTGTAAAACTTAAGTATGGATGTAAGACTTTAGAATTTAAACAATAGAATCAAGACTTGCTGATTGCTTTTCTCAGAATTAGTTTTTATTTGCTTGGACTATTAACAATTTTTGTGAATTTTATAATAAAGGAATTCTAAATCTTTTACTGATCACCAGAAATTTTTGTCTTCTATTTTTTTCCCTAAGTAATTATGATATCAACTACTCCATATATTGAAGCAAGAGAAAATAAACCCAATATATCCTATGGAGAAACTTTTAATACAAAATGATTATTTGTTTTGTGATTTATCCACAGAACACTCAGATCCTCAGAAATCACTCCAGGCAGATTGTGAAAGGATGCGTATTATTAGACCTATAACCTGAGAGTCAGCATGTATTATTTAGATAATTTGTAAGTGCTACCTAAGGAGATGAAACCTTAATCTAGCTATATTTGCAATCAGCCCTATCTCCATTCTGACATAAAACTGATCAAAATGTTTTACTCACTCAGCATCCTTGAAGAATTATTCTAAATTACAATTGAACATTACAAAGAGACTGAAAGCAGTAAAACAATGTGGCATTTTATTTATGTATAAAAATTAATCTTAAATGGGGAAGTGGGATAAAATAGGAATATCTATAGGGCAAGTACAGAGAAATAACAGACAACTGTCTTATCTAGCGCACAATTTTTAAAGAAGAAATTCAGACAACTTGGAGCATTACAGAAATTAGCTTCTTCTACCAAAGGGCTATAAGTATTACTTTTAATAGTCAGAGCCATTTTTATAGCTTTGTATCCTTTTGAAATCAGAGGTGGTGGTCTCCATTATATCAGCACTATGCTGATCAAACAGGGATGACAAGATTATGAGTGGCAAGATTAAGACTAAGGTGATTATTTGTCTATTTGATACTTGGGTTAATACCAATATTTTATCATCAGAAACTTAACCTTTTGCAAACTGGTGGCTTTCAGATTTTCTGGGAGTGTGAATCCTTTGGTTCTTATTTGGAGTCTTAATATATCTGCTTGACACCAACAAATTAAAATCTACTGTTTCTGTTGGTTACTTGCTGTCATTTCCTCTCCTATGCCAAATAGTAAACAAACATTCTCCAATCCAATCCTATAGAACAGCCTTCATTATTTTGCCATATTTATTGTCAGAATGAAAATTCAATAACATTCCTGCATGATAAATCTTTGTCTGACATAATTCTGCATACCAGTCAAATTTGGCTGAACGAACATTTACTATGAAGAGAGGAACCAATGGAGGATATGAATATTTATTTTAATTGAAATTAGCCCTTTTTTCATATTTCATTGTTATCATACATACCCCAAATTCCTAATGGTGGGGTTGTTGAAAATGTTCTCCATTTTAGTTTAATTATATGATTCAAGATAAGGTATTTAAAATGTTATATTTCCTGCATAATTACATTTTATACAGTTAGCTGTTTAATTGCTAATAACATACCATCGCATATGGTGTAAGACAGCTGTCTAGAAATGTAGGAGAGCTGAATTATAGATGGTTTTGATGATACAAGATGATAAACCTTGTGCACTGTTTTTTCAAAGTTGGCTCTATTGTTAATCATCATATCACCTTTAATAGCAGAAGTATTATGTGTTCATTTGATAATTCCATAAAATGTTGTAAAGGACAGGATGTGGAGAGAATCCCACCCTCTAATATATGTTGCATTGAAAATAAACCAAAGATCAAGAATCCCACTGTCCCACACATGTTCAAAATAAATAGACAAGGAAAATAATGATGGAGATTTAAATAAAAATGTAAACATGACACTACAAATGACACATCTCGGAAATTTATACCAATCTGCAAATCCTTAAGATTGGTGACATAGTTTGGGTTATCAGCTTCTGCATACCACCTGCATATGTCATTTTTATTTTCTGCCTCACGCGCTGTAACTTTGGTTTTGGTCACGCTAAAATAGATTTCATACGTTAGTGAATGGTTAATCTATGTATTATTCAATTGCATTGTGATAAATTGTATAGTAACTTATGAATAGCATTTCATTGATTTCATGATATTAATAGCAATACGCATTTGGCAGTTAATCATCTTACCCGAAGGTCAGGACAGAAACATTTAGAAAAAGAATAGAATACTTTTGGGAAACCTACCTTACTTTGGAATAATTGCTGTAGCTAATTCAGTAACCTCCAGGTTTAACCACTGCTTGCAATGCTACATAAGTCAATGTGTGCACTGAATTGCATTGGTCTAAATCCAGAACAAAGCCACACTTTTAGATAAAATAAATAAAAAAAAAACCTGAGAGTGTGTGAAAAGCCAAGAAAATCACTAGATGAAAAGATATGCCAGGAATTCCCATTTGATTATTATTTATTTTATTTTGTTAATCATGTATTTGATAACAGGTATAAGTATAAACATGATTATGAATACATAATCGAATAAAATGGAACATTAGGACAGGGAGGGTAGGCATTTTGGTGCGTTTATGCATGCCTCTTATAAACCTCTTAGGAATTGGGTGAGGTCAACAGTCTAAGATTTAGTCTTAGACAGTCTAAGGTTAAAGTTTTTGGGGTTTGGGGAAGAAACCATAGTCAGGTAGTGTATTCTGGACATTGACCATTCTGTTGCTCAAGTCGTATTTCTTGCAATCAAGTTTGGTGTGGTTTAGGTCACCATGCAAGGTCACCATGCAACAATTTCATTTGCTGAAAGCCCTCAGGAACAATCCCAGGTTCACCAACTAACATTGCCTTTGACTACTTTGGGATTGAAATTTAGCAAAACGGGTGGTCACTTTAGTGCTACTTCACTGCTGTGGTCAACCACAATCACATGACTGGCACTTCCAATGCTGCCTGTCAGCTTCCAACAAGGAAAGTCTATGTGGAAACTGGCAGGAAGTCAGAAGTTTCTCCCACTTCCACTCTTCCCCCCATCTGTAATTCTGTATAATGGAATCTGTAAGTGACCTTGAGGAATTAAGGAAGGAATACTGCCTAGGAAACTTGAGAGGTAGAAGCCCCTAATAGCTTAATGATCACAGAAATATATTTATTGAGGACCTGCCCTAATGGATCAAGAAGTTAAAAGTTGTGATTGGAAATCTTATCACTCCTGATATGCTAAGAAAATGTGGGTACCTAAAATTCATTGAACTACAAGATGCCAAATGATATTTTGACCTGTATGTGAATCTAGCTTTGAACTGCTTTTTCTGGAACGGGACCATAAAATGTATATAATGGAACAAAAATCCCATTGTTAGATGATTCTAGAAGCAGAAACTAAAAGCCAACCTATCACTCTACTAAAAGAATCAAACCAAAAATTTACTTTCTGTAACTGATACAAAGATAATCATTGAAAAGATAAATATCCTTGGTAGTGAAAAACATAAGATAAGGTAGATGAGTAAAAAGATAAATTAGAGAGAATACTAGCATCTTATCAGACAAGACACTGATTAAATTTTTTCTCATGAAAAGCTCCACACCTTCTTGATATAGTAGAATGTGTAAATATGAACCAGTTTTGTGTAATGATTAAAGCACAAGGATATAAATTGGGAAATTGTCCAAGGCTGCCTTAGACAGAAATCTCATCAGAGTGACCAGAAATATCTGGGCTAGTCAACTTTCAGCCATAGGAAGCAAGCCACTTCTGAAATCTTGCCATGAAAATTGCAAGGATTTGTCCATATTGTCACCAGAAGTTGACTCAGTGACGATCTGCATGTATTTCACTACATGTGACACATGGGAAATTAAACTAGATATGAAAACCAATCAGTAAATTTGCATCCATCACATAAATCATATGCCTTGCCTGGCTATTCTTTAAAATGTTTGGTACTGGCATCTATATTTCCACAGTGCTAAATGCTCTTCTCATTAAATTATGGCTCATGTGGGAGCAAGTATTGTGTTTCCCAAAGTTGCTGGATTGAGCTGTAGGAGATTATGATGGCTCTGGGCAGTGGGGTTTATTAGACAACTGTTTATAAGCAATTAATAAGTAGATTTGTATAACACATTATTAAATACATTAAAATGCACAGACATTTACTTCTAGCCAGAAGTTCCTGCCCACATGCTTTTATCTTTCTTAGTGACTTCAATCTACCTCACATTAACTGGACCCGAAATGAATGTAAGACTGAACCCATACATTCAACTTTCTACAATGCTATGACAAATCTGGGCCTGGAACAACTAGTAACCAACAATAGTAGACTTAATAACTGCCTCGATCTCATCTTCAGCAATAGTTTGAATTCAATTTACGGAATACAAATTAAAAGAATCCTTTTCCAATAGTGACCACAACATGATTGACTTTTGTCTCAGAATACGTCCACACAAAAATCATCATAATAATGGGATCCCCAATTATAACTTCAAAAAAGGCAACTATGATCTTATAGACCAGGAGTCGCCAACCTTTTGGACCTCAGGGACCACCACACTCATAATTTTAGATCCTAGGGACCACTAACTGGTTATGTGGGTGTGGCCTAATTTGTAAGTGTGGCTTAGTGGTCATGTGACTGGCTGGGCATTGCTTGTATATAAATATTATAAATATTTATATAAATATTGATTTTTTATAAAAAAGAGCAACTTTTACCCAAAATCAGGCAAAGCAGGAAGATTGAGTTGCTCACAGAATCATTCAGTGATCTATCTATCTGACATCAACTAGCTCAGTCTCTCAAATCTGTGAGTCTGCACTGAATTTTCCTGCAAGCAAACCTTCAGTCCTGAGGGAGGTTTGGCTGAGCTGAGCCAAAGATCTAAAGACTAGCTAGAAAACAAGAAATCTAACCATTTCCTGCTTCCTAGATAATCTAAATCTTCTGGCAAACAGAACAGATAATGGTTGAAAAAAGGAAAAATAGCAATTTAGTAGGCAAGTTTACCAGGTAAGAAGTGAGTGGGTGGGGAGAGTTCCGGCAGGCCATGTGGCCAGTGCAGTCTTGTGTTTCTGCACAGCCTAGATTAATTGCTTTTTTGGGGATGCTCTGGGGGTGAGATTTCGCTGCAGCCCACTAAAATTTTCTCATGGCCCACTGGTAGGCGACCTTTGTAATAGACAACGATCTCTCATCCCTTGATTGTCAATCTCTATTCACTGGATGCAATACTGTTGAAGACCATTACAACATATTTTTACTTGAAGTCAAAAGAATCATCAAACTATATGTACCAATAACAACTCCCCAAACCAGAAAAAAACAAATTACCCATAACAATAAGGAAGCTTCAACCAAAAAAGAAACCACTTTGGTGGAAAAACAAATCTGGTCACATTGCCAACTTCAAAAGCCGATACAAAAATTTATGCCATCAGATAAAGACTGAATGCACCAATTATCACATTAAACAAGAAGAAAACCTTCTATGCACCAATTGCACCCACATTTTCTAAAATTTTGTGAACAACAAACTAAAAGACTCAAGGTCCATCCCACCCTTGATAGGACTAATGGTAAAGACTGCAACAATGACGCTATTAAAGCCAACCTCTTTAACATATTCTTTGGCTCAGTATTTGTAAACAGCAATGGATCATGCCCGGTACTTCCTAGTTGAACCACAGGCAACTACAATGATCTAATACATATCAATTTTACAGAAGACAATGTTGAAAAAGCACTACACAATCTAAAACCATCTCTATCTATTGGACCGGATGGAATATGTGCCTACTTCTTTAAAAAGCTATCCACTGCCATAGCCGTGGAATCTCTAAGCATAATCTTTGAAAAATCCTTCAGCACCAGCTCCTTGCCAAACCTATGGTTACTAGCCACGGTCATCCCCATCTTCAAAAAGGGAGACCCCAGCCTAATTGAAAATTACAGACCAATCTCCTTATGCTGCATCACCTGTAAAGTCATGGAATCAATTATTAACCAATCCATTATCCTCTACTTAGAGACAAACAACCTACTTTCTAATAAACAATTTGGTTTCAGAAAAGAACTATCCTGTAATCTGCAACTCTTACATTACAAAAACACAACTTGATCAGGGCAAAGCAATAGACACAATTTACATAGACTTCTGTAAAGCCTTTGATTCAGTGGTACATGACAAACTACTCCTAAAACTAAAATCTTAAGGTATTTCTGGACACCTGCATAACTGGATCGAAGCATTCCTGTCAAACAGACAACAAATGGTCAAAATTGGGAGCATCCAATCAAATTCTGTACCTGTCAACAGTCGTGTGCCCCAAGGCAGTGTTCTAAGGACCAACTCTCTTCATACTCGCATAAATGACCTCTGTGATCATATTAAGAGCAACTGCATTACCTTTTTCTCTGGTAATATCACACTACTAACTAGAGTATTCAAAACATTTGCTAGAGCAATACTTGAATACAGCTCATCAGTCTGGAACCCATATTATGTATCTGATATTAATACAGTTGAGAAAGTCCAGAAATATTTCACAAGAAGAATTCTCGACTCCTCTACTCGTTGCAGAATACCTTATGCCACCAGACTTGAAATTTTAGACCTAGACAACCTAGAACTACGCCACCTTCAGTCCATTCTAAGTATAGTACATAAAATTCTATATTGCAATGTCCTACCTGTCAATGAATACTTCAGCTTCAACCATAACAATACAAGAGCACACAATAGATACAAATTCAAGGTAAACCACACCAAACCTGATTGCAGGAAATATGACTTCAGCAACAGAGTGGTCAATGTCTGGAATACTCTGTGGTTTCTTCCCCAAACCCCAAAAACTTTAACCTTATACTTTCTACTATTGACCTCACCCCTTTCCTGAGAGGTCTGTAGGGGGCGTGCATAACCTCACCAACATGCCTACTATCCCTGTCCTATTGGGGTTTTTCTTCTTCTATGTATCCATTTCATGTATTCATAACTATGTTCATACTTACACTTGTTATAATCACTTGACAAAATAAAATAAATTTAAAAAAATAAAAAAAAAGTTAAGGGGAAAGCTGTTAAAGGAGAAGCGAGACAAAGAATTTGACACTCATTATCCAAATACTTCAATCCTTTGTCTCAGAGGCTGGATTGCTAGTGACATAGTTTCAAACTGCTGTCACTAAATACCAAGTCAGTTTGTAAAATGACCATGTTCACCCATGATCTAGTGTGGATGGACAAGTAAAATTAGAGTATACTATCAAAATCTTGTGGTGATATCTCCTTTCAAATATCTTGGCTCTTCTTAGGCTTCAGTGGCTTGAGGAGTCTTGACTTCTGAAGTTGGAAGAGAGAATGACAATGAACTTTTCCTGCAAAGAGCGTGTCTATCCTGTGCCAAAAGTATTTTAAATAAGGCATTACATCTAGCAGACAACACCTGGTGATGGAGATATCTTATCAAAAATTCTGACAGTTGATCCCTTGCTAAGAATATTTCATAGTGACTATTTTTTGTTTATCCTTCCAAGCAGATATTAAATCACAGAACTCACATTGTCTTCTTTATCTTAATTGTTATAAATATAGTATAGATGAAAAGTTCCAAAGTGATAGTGATCTACAATACAATGATGCACTCTGCAAAGCCTGCTAGGTAACTCCTAGCATTCATGTGGAAAAAATTACAACACAACTTTGGCTAAACTTTGCAACAGTTTATGTCAGCTTTCAAGAATTTCAGCCTTCAAGACTTTCTCTCTTTGCTTTGCATCTTTCGACTGTCATAAGGGGGGAGGAGGGGGGAAAGTTGTGGGAAGTGAGCTGGAGGTGTTACAAATTGGGACTGTATAAACTGGGGGGGAGTACTTTCTTGCTTAGGTTTCTATTCCTTGCTTAGCTTTCTCTCCTATGTTATGCGCAGCTGCAAACCTTTATCAAACTGTGCCAAGGTCAACTGACAGAAACCTCATCACCACCTGGCGATGTCCACATGATGATATTCACAACTTTTAATTGGAAGAACTATTTGAACTATTGGGGCTGGGAACATTGCCATTACTTTGTATATGTGATTTACGTGCCCATTTTCTCAGATTCAGAATTCTTTTGTTGCTACCACTTGACTTCCAGTAAAAGATATCTTTTCTCTAATTAAAAGAGTCTAAGTATTTCTTTCTTGGATTTTTAATGGAGCACCAGCTGACAGTTTATTGGAGCAACTACCTTACATGAGAGGAAAGGAAAAGAGGTTTGCTCCTTGCAATCTTCTGCCATTTCACTGGAGCAGAAGAGGCTGAAAAATGAAAGAAAGTTCTACTGGTTAGAAGGCTAAAACCAACCCCCCCCCCCCCAAAAAAAGAGAATTTCTTTTCTCAAAGTAGAAAGGAAAAAAGGGAATTTCGATATAGAAGTAGCAGTATTTAATTAACTGGTATCTTATGCTATATACACATAACAAGGCAAACTTTGCTTGCTACTGGAAGCTTTACTTTAATAGTAGAAAAATGCCTTAGAAATGCTTAGCCATTGTTTATTGCTTGTACATTGCTTGTATCTCTGAAAAAGAACAATCCATTTTAAAAATGCTTGGCCAGTCACTTCTAACTTCAGGATAAGTGTATTGCTGTTATTAATCAGGTGGGAAAAGGCAGAGGTAAGACTTCAGGCTTATTTAATTATAAGGAACTCTTATAAGAGGACTAATTTAAAATAAACTCTTTTACTGCATTACTGCATTAATACAAAGGAAAAACAATTCCAGAGCCTGTAAACCTACAAAAGCCTGTGTGACATGGTTACATTAGACCTCTTGGTGATATACAAATGTTGGGAATAAGTGATACTCCCCTACTGTGGTTCAGCTTTTTCCTGATAGGAAGGATGAAGTCATCCAGGTGATCCTCAGTATTCCGTTCTTTCTCCATTGCTCCTTAAATGTCTACATGAAAACTATTGAGGAGCTTTACTCAATTTTTATTGGCTTTGGAATCTTGAATGGACAACAAAGGCTGACATCAAACTTAAGTAATATAGAGTTCCTGCTTACCCAGAAAAGTCTTAGTCAGGTGCATTTGTAATGGATCCAGTAGGTTAAGAATCATCCTGAAGGATGCAAGTCCATGACGGTTTTGTTGGATTTACATCTATTGCTGGATAGATAGGTGGAAGCTGTGGCCATGGGATATTCACCCAATTTTGGTTGGTCTATCAGTTCAAAACCTTCTTGCTGAAAGTGAAACACACTTTATTGCCTTGTGATTGGACTATTACAATTCAATTTTCATCAAGCTATCTTGGAATTTCACTTGGAAACTGCAGTTGTAAAATGCAGAATCTTACTTGAGCCATGGTGGCACAGTGATTAGAATGCAGTATTGCAGGCTACTTCTACTAATTGCTGACTGCCTGCAGTTTGCAGTTCAAGTCTCACAAGCTCAAGGCTGACTTAGCCTTCCATTCTTCCAAGGTTGATAAAATGAGGACCCAGGTTATTGGGGGCAATATGCTGACTCTGTAAACAGTCTTAGTGAGGGCTGTAAAGCACTGTGAAGCAGCATATGAGTCTTATTACTATTTCAGTCTCTTTCCTGCCATCTCGTGAACATCCAGATAGAAGGTCAGAACAGACTACTCACAATAGAGTTGATCAAGATGCTATTGCTAACTTATTGGTGAATGGGAACTGCTGCAGCCATAAGATAACTTGCTTGTGATTCCTGAATTGGCTCCTAATAGGTTTCCAGATGTGATTCAAAATGATGATTTTAACCTTAAATCTATGACTTGGCTCCTAAGTATCAACTGACCCTCAGGTGAATTTTATCAATCCTCTCATTTTCCAGTGGAAGTTCTGTTCTGTTCCACTCCATAGCCCAATGTTTCTCAATCACTGTCAGTTTAAGATGTGTTAATAGTCTTCCAATTTCAAAATATCAGATGGTAGGTTTCATGGACAGCCTCTATTTTTTGAAAAGATTCCACATTGATATCAGGTTAATACTTAATCTGATAAATTTCTGGAAGTTGGTGAAAACTGAGATTTGCCAGAGAATGTTTGTTGGATGGAAGCTTATTTATTTTTCCATAAATACATTTATAGTAATATTTGTTTGGTCTTTATATTCTGCTATTTTTAACTAAAGTTACCATAACTTTCAGGAATGTATGTGGGTTGCATGATCTAGTAATTTAGTAACCAATTGAGCAATTATACTCACTTCAGATAATGACACTGTAGAAATAGGTAGTTGAGCAAAGGTGAGGGAAAGGACTGCAGATGCATCTTCTATAGTTAGAAAATAATCCTGCTTGTGACAATTAAATTTCATGAATGTGCAGCATTCTTCTATAAAATAACATTCAAGGTTATCCTAATACCTTGTTTCTTAATTTGTTTCCTCTTGTATACTGTACCTCAACAAAACATTCAAAAAGACATATTTATGAAAGTGATCTGGAAGACAGGCTTAATAATAATTGAATTACATAAAGAAACCTAATTTTCACTTCATTGCAGCACAGTATTGGATACAGCACTTGTGAAAGATAACCTAATAAAAAGGAATGATAAATGGAAAAGTACCAACTTTGTCTTATCACTGATGGAACTCCTCCTGAATAAAGTGCTAAACATGAAGTCTAGTAACCTTTAGGGCTGGAATTTCTCTTTGAAAATGTGATAAAAATCACTTGTTTATAGCAAGAGATTGAATTTCTCTACTAATATAAAATCATCAGTCAAGCTACCTGTAGTAATAAGCCACTTTTCAGACATAAATTGCCATAAACGTTATCTGCCTGTGAGGCACTGCAGTAATAATTCCTTTTTTGAAACTGGTTGTTATAGGAAGACAAGAACTGTGATTGAGCAGATCAAAATAGTATATTGCACTAATAAACCAACTTAGTTACAAAGCAGAATAGATTGAACAAAGGTAATACTCTTATTCTATAATAAGCTGTTCAGAAATATACTGCATAACATGTCTGTCTATCTATCTATCTATCTATCTATCTATCTATCTATCTATCTATCTATCTATC
>BLBF01000053.1:2331099-2371349 GCA_015471245.1 Laticauda colubrina
TGTTTAGCTTGTCTACCTAACCCTGGTTGGGGAACCCAGGCTTAACAATAGGTTTCTCCTGTGCCTCAATAATGTATTAACTTCATGACTGATTAAAAACAACATTTCTTTTGTAGGGGGGTGAAGTATGCATCTGTCTACTTCATTATATTTTTTTTTTTAAAAAAAATAGCCTTAATTTTGAAGAGCAATAATTCATCTAACTTGTTTTTGGTATATGACCAAGTCAATATCTTTGCTTATTTCTTTGTTTCCCAAACACTGACCAATTTTTAAAATAGTGTTGTATAATTTGAGCTTTGAAATTTGTTTAGCTGACATAAATTAATCAAATAACTCACAGTCAACTGCACATTAATTTTCTTGAAAAAATTTCAAAGACAATATTATAGGAATAGCAATAGACTGCAGATAAATTAAGTGTATAACCCTATAACAATTTTGTATACATGACTGTGCATTACTTATTCCACCTCCCTAGGGAATAACTATTGGTACTTTCCAGAATGCTTTTAAATTAAGGATGTAAATTGATTGCATTTATTAAATAAATGGGAACATGAAGATTTTTAAATAGATTCCAACATTATGATTTTTATTTTAAACCACACTTACCTAATTTGTATAACTGTTTATTTTTAACACCTACCAAACACACAACCGTATTCAATTTTAAAAAACAATACCACAAGTCAAGAAAAGATATATTCAATTATCTGATAAAATCATCCTGAGATTCCATGAAATTATATAGTGCTTATTCATATCCATCAGGGCTAGGTAGCTTAGCTGTATAAAAATTGCCAGCCCTCACATATGCCTATCTACAAACAACAGTTGTAAAATTACAATCTGGTCTTAAGCTGCCATGCTGAATGTTAATCAGAGCTTCTACAACAAAGGACAAAACTGTTCAATGATCTGTCAAATCATTGAAGGGCAAATGTGTTTCCAAGCATGCATGATTTTTTTTTTTTAATGGAATTATTTGTCAGTTGTGATGAGAAGCAATTGCTGAAGCTTACGAAAACATATCCAGAAACAAGAATTTATCTTGGAAATTTTTATTTGAGTAGATTTGATTCACAATAGCCAGAGGAAGGGCTTGGGTGTCAACCCCAGTGTATTCTAGAGAAGCTGAGTGTCGTCGGGTACCATCAACATCCAAACCAGCAGAAAACCTCTTGCAGAATTTTTAATAAGATGTTAAACAACATAGAGAGAGCATGTATGGAGATTGGGTTCCTACTATGATATGTTTCTTTCTGTTGGACAAGGGAGTGTTTTACCCTGTACTGGGTTATGATACTTCACTATATGGACTTTTATTTTTCTATACCTCTCAGAGGTTTGTGATATGTAATATAAAATACTGCAAATGAACAAACAAACCACCAGCCAGCCAGCTTATTGGCAATGTGGCAGGAGGGGCTTTGGAATCAACTTTAGTTCTGATTTGGATCCTAAGAAGTGCTGGAGGTTTTTTTAAGCATTGCTTTAACCAAAACAGTTATCATTCATATGAGTAATAGTATGTCATAACTTGTAGAGAAGGCAGTGAGATGTTACAATCATTTTCAGTTGTTGACATTCTGCACAAATAAAAGTGTAGCACACTGAAAGATGGTTCAACAGGATCCGAAATAGCAGTTTTTAAAAGTCTAAATTGTTAATTTTTCATAGTATTCTAAAGCAAACCAATTTGTAAAGGATGACATCTGCATGACATATTGAACCGAAACTGATAACCGCATGTAATTTGATGCTTTCTACAGATCCAACTCATGTGATTAGCGGAAGTTAGTATTGGTTGTAAACACAGAGAACATTGGTCTAACTGAGTAAACGTGATTTTGTGAACATAAATTTAATGATGCATCACTGGAGTTAGAACATTGAGAACTATTGCCTAAGGCAATAAAAAACAAAGACTTTTATTGGTCTGTTCGATATTTGATTGCTGTTGACAAAAACTGTATTAGTAATACAGTTTCTTGTTTATAGTGTATAACCACAATATATAGTTTGGATAAAGAATAAAATCTGCTCAACATTTCTCAACATTTCTCACATTAACATTTCTATTTAAAAATCTTCTGGGTTTTCAATTTATTTGATTTATTAAGAACATTAAAAGATTTATTTACATTTATTGCATTGAGTTCTTTGAATTTAAATCCCATCCATCTCTCTACATCCTTTGTAGTCACAGAATTTGTATTTGCCATATTTTCTTGACAGAGTAGAAATACAGGTATTGAAGGATAATTTTAAGTTATTGTTGTTGTTGGCTTATTTTTTTATTTGATTTGATTTGTCAATCGCTTACAAGATAATAGGTATAAGTATAAACATGAATAAGAATACAGGAAATAGGTACAAATAAATGGGGACAATAGGAGAGAGACAGGAGGCACGATGGTGCACTTATGCACACCCCTTACACTTGATAAAGAAAAAGCTAAAATTTTGAATGGTTTTTGCAAATCACAGCTGATTTGTGGATCCTAGACTTGGATTCCTAGTGTATTTTCAACCTTAGTACCATCTTTCTCAATCTTGGCATCTTTAAGATGTGTGGACTTCAATCCCCAAAATTTCCCAGCCAGTTCTGGAAGTTGAAGTCCACACAACTTAAAGTTGCCAATTGATCTAATGGGGAAAAAAAACTCTACTGAAGAATCAGGAAAATAAAAAAGCGCTTCACTTCTTATGTTGGCAATAGTCCATAGAAACAACACTTTTGAAATCAAATAATTTTCAGAACAAACAAAATTCTATTATCTTCAGATGCAGTTTGTTCATAGATTGGCAACCTCTTCCCATCGCCCTATTTTCTTTGTGAATAGAATTAGCTGAACTTCTTTCCTCCCTGTTAAATTGTGTGAATTTAAAAATGTGTTGTTATTGAGTTAATGCATATTTTTCAAAGAGTTTGTCATAACTAATTCTTGATGTCAGACATGCCATTCTTTTCTTCTGCAGAATGAAAAACACTTTCTCTAGTAATTTCAAGCTGACATTCCACAACTGAGCAACTATAGGAAATTGCAAAAAACAGGAAGACTATAATTTTATAAACAAATGCACAAATTTATGAAGTATTCAAACAGCAAATTCTAAGAATCACATTTAGAATATAATGCTGATTAGTGAACACATTTATTCTCTCTTTCCACCCCATTAAATGGTTGTTGGGGATGAAGTGAGGGCTTCACAGGTGATGAGATTGCTGCTTCTGCACTTCCATTCTCACCTACAACAATTACCAGTTTATAGAGCAATGAAGTTTCTGGAAGTAAGCACTCAAAGCTCCTTGATGATTAGTGAAAAGCCATAGCAGTTTCTTGCTCACAAGGCCAATTAGAAAGGAAATACAGGTCTGTTGTAGAGCTTTAAGATGTAGTAGCTTTAGATGGGAAATAAATTTGTTTCCAAAATTTATTTTGAAACCCCATTTTTTTCTTTTTCAATAAATTTTACTAAACAAACCTGAAAATTATGCCTATGATGTGACATAACTTCACCAACTTTAGATTTCACCTAACTGTAACTAATTCTATCAACAAGTATGCTGCATTTTCAGCAAACCTACAACAGATTACAATTCTACAACACATGGTAAAATATGTGATATGCAGTAGTATCATGAGAAATTGTTGACTAATGATATAAACGGCATTTCACTGAATTTGTTTCACAGTTTGACATTTTTATTCTGCACAATCAGAAATATCAGAAGGAGCACAGAAAGCATTGACAGGAATATGTTCTGGAATAATTGCTGTAACTAATTCCATAACCCTCAGTATTGTCTACTAATAGTTAATTGAACCAAAATGTAAAATATAAACATTAGCCCAAACTAGAACAATCTCAAATTGGTGAAAGATTATTTTTTAAAGAAGCAGATTGTACTGTATGTTGAAAAGTAACTACATAAATTACTGATTTATAACTCGTTTTCCAAAGTGAATCTTGATTTAAGATACACTTCATGTACAGCCTGTTCTGAAAGATGCCTTTCATTCCTTAACTTATTCAATATTTCTATATTCCATGAAGCAGAGTAGAAAATCCTGGCAAACTTTTGTTTTGTTCTTACTGTTTTTACCACTTGTTCATAAAATATGCCATAAAATAAACCATAACTGAAAGAGTTAAAACATAGTATTCAACAGCTATGGTAGAAAATACATTAAATATTTAATATTAACAGCTGGTGAAATATTTAATACTAAAACATGTTTAATATTTATATATCCCTAGCAACTTGCTAAGCATCTTCACATTAGAGCTGTGAGCATCAACTCAAAACCATTTATGAGTAGTGTAGGGCTGCATACATGCCACTCTCTGCAACACTGTTTGTGTGGATAACTGCCAAACAAATGATCTACTACAAGAATCCATCAAACCTTGGATTCTTGGATTCAAACCTACCAGATATGGTGAGAATCCAAGCAAGCATTAGTTGCCACATATCTGGAGAGTATTTATTTATCTATAAGTGTGGTGGGTAGGATAATAAACTTGAGGATGCTAAAGGGAAAGTATAAATTAAATCTAGAACATTGTCAAAGGTAAGTGTTTCATTAAATAGTCGATAAATACCAGTAGTTGATCCAGGGTGGATTGTAAGATAGACAGACTGAAGTGTATGAACTGTATTAACTTTATGGCATCCCATTTTGTAGCTTTTCGTAAACATAATTGTCACTAAAAAATGCCAAGATATTTCTTGCCTGTTAGAACCTTGGGATGGTTTTTCTGGATGCATTGGAAAAGTGCGGCTGAGTTGCCAGGTTTTGGTTTTTATTGTTCTGAGCTTCCCCAAGTTGTGTTTTAAAATGGGAGTTGTGTAACAAGCAAACAAACAGTATCTTTCTTAGACAGCAGAAAATAATTAGTTTTATGGCTGTGTGAATTGATTTTTCTGATCCCATCCCATTCGTGTCAGAAGTACCTTTGAAGGCAGTTCTGAGCTGAAAGGATTAACTGGTGACATCACTGTTGCCCTGGGGGCACCTGTGGAGACTCCATTCATATCGCCATCAAGGAGCTGGAGCAAACAATGAGAGCTCCCCTTGTCATATAGTAGCATTTGAACCTTGAACGAGGGCTTGCTAACCTCCAACCCAGCATCCAAACCATGTGAACCAGCATGCTCCTGGTTTTTCTGATTGTTTTACTATGTCTCATATCAAACACTATGGTTATTTAGAGAAGAATAAAGGTTATTTTACCTTTATCCTCTAGTTATGCAAAAGTGATACATTGAGAAAATTCTTGTTATATTAAGAAGATTGTTTTTAATGCCAACTGATTATTTTACCATTTTGTGTGAGAAATAAAGGCTCTTTTAATATCACATTTTGTAGAGTACAAAAATAGTCATAGATTCATTAAGCTAATTTAAATGCTATGATAGATATACACATATTTCTTAGTGACGGATGAACCGATGGATTTCAGGCTTGGTAGAAAATCAAAGGCAAGCAATTATTTTAACTCAGTAAATTTCAAGCTCTGGCAGCTGTTCAAATGCTGTTGAGCTTTACCCTAATACAAAATGCTGTCATGAGCAGAAAAGCCTAAGAGGAAACATAGAGTCTTTGCCTAGGGGGAAAGGACAAGGCTAAATATGACTAATGGCACCTATACCTGGTCAATTTTCAAATATTATTTGATGGGGAAATTGCAAAGTGTTGAGGATTTTTAATGACATTCAAACAGTTGCTTAACTCATAATCAAATAATAGTAGTTACCAATGATACTAATGGAATTTTTCCCATACAAATAACATGCATTTGTGAAAAATATGTCTTGCTTAACTAATATAATCTCATTTTTAATTGAATACTTACTTGGAAGATTATGGGCCTGATGTAAATGTAATATATCAAGAGTGTATTCAGGAATGTATTTGACAAAGTACCTTATGACAGTCTGATTAGCAAACTGCAATGGATGGTACAATTATTTATGTGGAAAACAAATGAGTTGATAATATTTAAGGAGTGCACTTTAATTACTCTTCATCAGACAGAAGTGGGGTGCTACAGTTTTGTGTCAATATTTTTAGGAATAAATTGAATAGAGAGTTGGAAGGAATGGTTATCAAAATGCACATAGCACATAGCAGGTGGGATAGCTAATATTGCAAAAGTCACAAATAATATTCAAAACAGTAATGAAACCACTGAGAAATTTAATCAAAACAAATGCAAAGAAACATAAATAAAATGTGTAGATATAGAATGGCTGGTTCCTGGCTTGATTACTTGTGAAAAAAAGTTATGGTAGAATTGTTAATTGAAAATTAAATATAAGTCATTTGATGTAATTGTAAAAAAAAAAAAAAAAAGTGCAAGTGCATCAGAAAGCCCTTACTGTAGCTCCTAAATAAAACAAAGGAAGTTCAGTAGTATTTCTATCTCTGCATTGTTCAAGGCCAAACTACCCATTTTAGTATTTTGTTCATTTTTAGGTACCACATTTTTAAAAAGACATTGGGAAAGGTTTGGAAAAGGGCGCAAAGATAATAAAGGGATTAGATATGTAGTCCTGTGAATAGACAGAAGGTGCTGACTAAGTTTAGCCTTCAGAAATGTTGGAGGAAAGGGAGCTAAGTAGAATAGTGTTCTTCAAAGATCTGAAAGAGTGTCACACAGAAGGTCAAGGCCTGTTTTCCAGAATACAAAATGATGGATTTAAGTTACAGGAAGATGGATTTCAATTGAATGCTATCCTAAAAAAAAACAACCCTTGCCAAAAGCAGTTTGATAGCTTGTACTCAGAGAGGTTAATAGTTATCTTAGGAATTTGTCCTGCATCTTCTATAACAAGCCAATTACTTTGCATTGTGCCAAATTTTTGATTCACAGTGTTTTGTTTTGTTTTTTTTTAAAGTTTTTATTAATTTTCTACAAACAAACAAACATACAAAACATTAAAAACATCTACTCTCATATATATTTCCGGTGTATCGGTTGGTTCATCAGTTTTGTGCATTCATTTTATAGTGTCAATTACAATTATATTGCATAACCACTCATATTGTCAATCCATATTCTAATATTACTAAAGAAAAAAATAAAAAAAAATTTTTTTTTCTGACTATACTTTTAATCATTCATGCTTTGCGAGATAACAATACTTCAAACAATTTGTCGTATAATCATAACAAATCAATCCTAAAAAACTCTTCATATATATAATATTAATGCTCTATTATTGTATTTTATCATCTAACCATTGATAAAAAAAACCCCAAATTGCATAAAATTGTTTATCTTCTTGTTCTCTAATTTCAAATGTCAATCTACTCATCTCAGCACATTCCAATATTTTCTTAATAATTTCTTCCTGCAATGGTATTTTCTCATTCTTCCAGTTTTTAGCAAATACAATCCTAGCCGCTGTTAATACATTTACAATCAAATATTTCAAGTCTTTATTATATATATCAGGTAAAATTCCCAATAAAAAGATCTCTGGCTTCAAGTCTATGTGTTTCTTTGTCATTTTTTCCAACCACATGTGAATTTTAGTCCAATATTTTCTAGCATTCTCACAAGTCCACCACATATGATAGTATGAGCCAGGTATCTGATGACATTTCCAACATTTTTCAGATTTATTCTTGAACATTCTTGCTATTCTTGTCGGGGGAAGGTGCCACCTGTAAAACATCTTATACAAGTTTTCTTTATATGCTATTGACATTGTCATTTTATAATTTTGAGACCACAATTTTTGCCATTGCTCTAAATCAATTCCATATCCAAAATTCTTCCCCCATGCAATCATAGTTTCTTTAACTTGTTCTTCCTCTAGCTTAATTCCCAATAAATAACCATATAACTTTTTAATCACTTTCTCATCAGTACCCATCAATATCTTATCTAAATCAGTCTGTTTATCATAGAATCCTTCCGTTTTAAAATCTTCAAGATATCTTGAGTGTATTTGCGCATATGAAACCAATTCATCCTTATACCTTGTTCCTCTAAATTTTGGATCGTTTTAAGTCCACCCTTTTCATCCAACAGTTCCCCATATCTAACTGTTTGTTCCTTTTTATAGATCATAGGATAGGAAAATGCTTCAATAGTCGATAACCAAATTGGAATTTTCAAATAACATTGTTTTTTTATCTTCTCCCAATTTAACCACAAAGACTCCCGTATATAATGTCTTCTGAAATACCCCTGTGTTTTAGTTCCCTTGTACCATAAAAAAGCATGCCAGCCCAACAGTAAATCATGTCCTTCTAATGTCAACAATCTATGTTTTCTTAATGTTATCCATTCTTTGACCCACATCAAACTTGCAGCTTGATAATACAATTCCCAATTAGGCAGGCCAAAACCTCCTCTATTTCTAGCATCTTGCAAAAGTTTTAACTTTATTCTCGCTTTTTTACCTTGCCATATAAACTTCAACATAGTTTTATTTAAATCTTCAAAATAGTCTTTTCCAAGTCTAATTGGTATTGTTTGAAAGAGAAATAAAATTCTAGGTAAAATATTCATCTTAATTGTTGAAATTCTCCCTATTAATGACAATTGTAAATTTTCCCATTTCTTCAAATCTGTAATTATCTGTTGTTTAAGTTTAATATAATTATTCTCTTTTAATGTGCTACATCTTGCTGTCAAATATATCCCCAGATACTTAACCTTGTTTGTAATTTGAATTTTCAAAAGATCTGTCAGTTCTTCTCTTTGTCTCAATAACATATTTTTTGTCAAAATCTTTGTTTTATCTTTATTTATTTTCAAGCCAGCCATCTCACCATATGTCTCTACCTTTTCCAATAATTTTGGAGCGGTTTCTAACGGGTCTTCCAGAATAAAAGCTAAATCATCAGCAAAAGCTTGTAGTTTAAATTCTTCCTTTTTAATTTTCATTCCTTTTATATTTTTGTCATCTCTAATATTTCTATTCAACACTTCCAAAGTTAATACGAATAACAAAGGAGATAGGGGACATCCTTGTCTTGTACCTCTTCTTATATTAATAAGATCTGTAAATTCTCCCTCCATCATTACCTTTGCTGTCTGTTTATTATATATGGCTTCTATTGCTTGAATAAATTTTCTGGCAAAGCCCATCTGTTCCAATAATAATAACATAAATCTCCAGTTCACGTTGTCAAATGCTTTTTGAGCATCTAGGAATATCAAAGCCATTTGTTTTTCAGGATGAGCCTCATAATATTCCAAGGTATCCAAAATTACTCTCATGTTGTCTCTAATTTGTCTCTTTGGTAGAAATCCATTTTGATCTGGATGGATAAAATTATTTAAATATTTTTTCAGTCTTTCTGCTAAGATTGAAGCAAAGATTTTATAATCTGCATTCAATAAGGAAATAGGTCTATAGTTCTTAATTTGCAACGGGTCAGCCTCTTCCTTTAAAATAAGTGTAATATAAGCCTCTGACCATGTTTTGGGTGTCATCTTTTTTAACATAACTTCATTCATAATTTCTAACAATGGAGTGTTCAATGATTCTTGAAATTTTTTATAGAATTCTGCCGGAAGTCCATCTGGACCTGGTGCTTTCCCATTATTTTGTCTTTTAAATGCTTCATTTAGTTCCATCATTGTTATATTGCTTTCTAACATTTCTTCAGTCTCTTTAGGTATCTTCGGTAAGTTAGCATTCTGTAAATACTGTTTAATTTTTTTCTCATCAATATTCTCTTGTTTATATAGTTGTCCATAATAATCTCGAATAATTTCCTTTTTCTCCTTATTACCACAACAAACTTGACCTTGATCATTTATTAGTTTCAATATTTTTCTTGATTCCTTCTCCTTTCTCATATCAATGTATTAGCCTTCTAGAGAAGGGGGAGGAAGTGTCAAAATGTTGCTTGATGTTTATGAAAATGAACCATATGTTTTGATAAACATTGGGCATTCTTTTTTTCTATAGAAATTACACTGAGGTACAATTTGCTAACAAATGCAAATATCGAGGATTAAGAACAAGCTCTATATTAAAAAAAATTGTTGGAAATGCATGAATCTATTTATTTTATTCTTTGGGGGAGGAGTTAATCTTGGAGTGTTGATGGTTGAGGAAAAATCAAAACTAAATTCAAAAATAAATATGTTAATCTAAAGCAGCCTTAGGTTAGACATTGTATATTAATTACCTTATCCCCCCACCTCCAAATCAAAGCTAAATTTATAAATTTCCCATGCAGATCAAAACAATGTTCTGCATATCAATTTTGAACCATTTCTGCCCAGACACAAGATAATCCTCTATCAGTGCTACTGAGAAAGTTGATTTTGTATGTCTTTGATGAAGTGAAACCATGTTTAAGGTTATTTGAAAATCAGACAAGAGTTTAAAAAGAAGAGATAGAGAAAAGTAATCCTGATGGAAGTAATGCTATAACCTCTCAGATGATAATGGTCTCGAGGGATATGGGCAGGTAAAGATTGCCTGAGGAATGGCTCAGATTGAAATGGAGCAGCTGATGTCCATATCAGCATGCTTGGTCATTTATCGAAACTGTATTGACTTTTTTCCTCACTTTTTTTTTGCTTGAAAGAGGGGAAAAAGACACAAATAAACAAAGTGAACAATTATGCATCCATTTTCTTTTCTGAAATGAAAAAAAAAGTTCAATAGGAACTATCCACTGAACAAGAGGAAACATTTAATCATAACAATTTCAGTGTATTCCAGAATATCATTACCACGGGTCCAATCAAACAAAGCAAATAAAACATTCTTCAGGATAACAAAAAATATTATGACGGCTGCTGTATTCTTGACAGTTGAATTTTCCAGATAATCTTCAAGAACAGCCCAGTGTAGAGAGCGTTTCAGTAATCCAAACATCTTCCCCTAATGGATTGATGATTTAAAAAAAAACCAATTTCTTACATGAACATCCCGAGGGAAGTGCCTGGCCCCATTCAAAAGCATGCAAATGCAAGTACCACTTAACAGGTACCACTTCGATGGGATGGTAGCAGCACACTATGTTTGTTTATATGCAAACTTTGGCATATAACCATTCTAGCCACATGACCATGGAAATTTTTCTCAAACAACACTGCTCCCTTGGCCAATGACCAGTCATGACTTAAGCCCATGTCACACCGAACCAACAGATGCAAAGAGGATGTAAAACGGACAAAAAAGCTTGCCATCCATTGGTTAACGTGATGTATTTGTTCTGTACTCACTGCCTCCGTTTTGCTTCCTCTCTATCTGTCCAGCATCCGTTTATGGACGTTTCATCCGCTCCAAAAGTTTTGGGCTGCCTAAAACTTTTGCGCAGAAAATGTATCCAGTTCGTCCATTCTGCATCCGCTACGCATCCGTTACGCATCCGTTACGCATCCGCGATATCCACTAGGCATCCATTCCGCATCCGCGCAACTCACATCCACCCGGACGCAGGGAGGAAGCGGAACGGATGCGGAACGGATGCAGAACGGATGCCCAGCGGATGCAGAACGGAAACAAAGCATTTAAAATGGAAAAAACGTTCGCAGAGGGGACCTATCTCGGATATTAAGGATGTCTAGAGGATGCCTAGCAGAAAACCTATACTGCCTATAAAAAGGGGGAGCAACTCACCTGCATCTCACTTTCAGAACAGCAGCCCAGCGGTGCAGACCTCTGCAGCCTACATCTGGCTCTACCTCTTCCACAGCATCCAGTCATGTCCACCGTGGATTGTGACAAAGTCCTTTCGGTAGCCACCATCCTTCTGCAACAGTGCGAAACCATCTACAGGCTCTGTGAACTCTACTACGGGAAGAAAAGGAGGCACCCAAAAAAAGTCTGGATCCAAAGATGGTTTGCCAGAAGAGCAGAGGACGGACTGTACAACAAGCTGATGGTGGAGCTCAGGAGCGAAGACACTCGGGCATTCCAGAACTTCATGAGGATGCCTCCAGCCATGTTTGACGAAGTTGTGCAGTGCCTGACACCCAGGTTGACCAAGACAAACACCAACTTCCCACCCATCCTGGAACCTGGGCTCAAGGTGGTACTCACTCTGCACCACCTGGCCTCAGGGACCACCTACAGGAGCATGCAGTACGGCTGGAGGGTGCCACCCAGCACCATCAGCTTTGTGGTCAGAGAAGTGGTGCAGGCCATCATCGAAGAATACAAGGAGGAGCTCCTCCAGTGCCCCTCCACTGAGGAAGGCTGGAAGAAAGTTGCAGAGCAGTGGTATCAGAAGTGGAATTTCCCCCACACCGTTGGAGCCATAGATGGCAAGCACGTGGCCTGCAAAGCGCCAGCCAAGTTGGGGTCCACTTATCACAACTACAAGGGCTTCTTCAGCATCATCCTCTTCGCCATGGTCGATGCTGACTACAAGTTCATGTACATCGATGCTTCAGGCAACGGCTCATCTTCAGATGCCCAGGTATACAACGCCAGTCACCTCAAGGAGGGGCTGGAAAGCAACCTCATGGTGGGCTTCCCAGATCCAGACCCGCTGCCCAACGACACACAAGATGTGCCCTACTTCATCGTGGGGGATGATTCCTTCTCCCTCACAACCTACCTCATGAAGCCCTACACCTCCAAATACCTCACCCGTGAAGAGAGGATCTTCAACTACAGGCTGTTCAGGGCAAGACGGGTGGTGGAGAATGCCTTTGGCATCCTGGCCAACAGTTTCCAGGTACTTCTCACCAACATGCAGCATAGCCCAGAGACCATGAGGAAGATCGTGGAAGCTTGCTGCATCCTGCACAATCTCATGCGCACCCGCTACCCAGTCTTGCAGAACAGGCTTGTGGACCTCCAAAAAGGCAATGGGGACATGGAGGCTGGGGAATGGAGGCAAGGGCAAAACCTGATAGACACTGTGGATGAGCAAGGCCCCAACAGAGCTTCACGTGAAGGGAAGAAGCAGCGCAACCTCCTGAAACACTGGTGCAACTCCCCAGCTGGAGCAGTGGAGTGGCAAGACAGGATGGTAGATGCTTAATGGATGCTTCCTTCAGCCTGTCTCATCACACGGATGAGATTGGACCATGTATGTTGAGTGGCCCTACAATCAACAGGGCATTTAATAAAGAGTTGTGTTTATGTTGACATGTGTGGATGATTGATTATATCGTTATTGATAATAAAGGGCCATAGGTGTGGCACCTGGGAGGGTGGATCATACAGTCCCACTATGCTTGCACTGGAGGTTTATCTATCCCACAGCTATTACCCATCCCAAAGGTATCCCTGCCCATCCCACAGGTATTACCCATCCCAAAGGTATCCCTGCCCATCCCACTGCTATCCTTACCCATCCCACAAGCATGCAAAGGCTTAAACCATTTCTAAAAGTTTCCACCAAGACTTTATTAAAAAAAAGAAATGAAGCAAGTGTGTGAATCATAAATAGACTTTATTAATAACAAGCTATAAGACAAAAATGAGTCTCTGGCACTCCTCTTGGTTGCTCAGTCCCAGGGATGAAGGGTGCAGGTGCTGTGGAGGTGGCTGGTGCTGGAGTGCTTGTCATCAGCTCCTCCAGAAGCAGAAGGAGCAGAAGCGCCAGCCCCAGAAGAGCGAGCCCGTGCTACAGAAGCCCCAGCAGAACCAGAGTGAGGGCCGGGGGGCGGGATGGTAGCCCTGTCCCTCTTGCAAGGGTTGGCAGCAGATGGCTGAGGCTTGCTGTGCTTCCGCATGGTTGCGGGGTTGCTGGCTGGCAGGGAGGCTGGCAGGAACCAAGGCTGGCAGCAAGGCTGGCAGGGAGGCAGGCACCAAGGCAGACAGCAAGGCTGGCAGCAAGGCTGGCAGGCAGACATGCAGGCAGGGCAGGCAAGGCAGTCGATGTGTCCGGCAGCAGGTCTTTCCTCTGAATGGCAACCTGCTTCCGAGCTGCTTCCGTTATATCCACGGGGCTGACGCAATACATCCTCCCCGCATGCGCAATTAATGCCAGGCATCCGCTAGGCTTCCGCTGTGCATCCCCTGTGCATCCGCTGTGCATCCACTTTATCCGTTCGGCGTCCGCTCTGCATTCGCTGTATCCGTTCCGCGTCCGCTTCGCTGAGGCCCCCCGGAAGCCCAGCGGATGTGCCATCCGCTTCCATCCTCTTCCATCTGCTGGGCTTCCGTTCCGCATCCGCTTTCCATCTGCCCTGCATCCTCCCCCTGTCCGTGTTATCCGCTCCGGTTGTGCAAATTTTTGCCCCTTTTGAGAGCGGATAACAACGGATGGAACATTTTGCTCGTCCGCTGTGTCCTTTTTGCATCCGTTGGCCAGTGTGACATGGACTTTTGAGTTCAATATGACTGACAGGGAAATCTTTACCTTTTTACAGCCACTGGAAGACCCCATTTACAGAAGGAAACAAAGAAGTAGCTGCCTCAATCAGTAATTTGTTCATAATTTGGGCAGAAATTATTGATGTAATTTTTCTTTGTTGCCATATTTTCCTGTGAAATTCTGCTCTCATGCTGGTAATGTGTGATTATCAAAGAATGTTCTGGTGCATGATTACAAGCATGACCCTGGCAACACATCATAATTTAGCTGCTGGAGTTTAAAACTATATAATTACTTGTGAAAAATGTTTGGAATACTTTACTGAACATTATTATATGTGTTCCAAAGCTTCAGAGCTCTTCACTGATCAAAGGTTTAAAATGTCATAAGAGAAGCTGAAGTTTACACTAAATAATTGCTCAAACATCAAAAGTTAACAAGATTCTTCTAATGAAGCAAGATAATTTATTTGTAAATAGTACATTGGCTTTTATTACAGATACACTATTTTGTCTTTCTTTCTTACAAAAAAAGCTTATTGTGGTTACCTGAATTTAATACAATATGGAAAACTAAAATTAGAAATAAAAATCAAGATTTAATCCCTGCAATAAGATTATTAGCTGATGAGAACTACACAATAACATTTAAGGAAGAGAGAATGGAAGATACTCTGTGTGCCCATGGCTTCTATACCATCATTCTGGACTGGGGTGGCCAGATCATACTGGTGGTTCTTTTTTCTCTCGGGCCAAGTCCAGTCTGGGTTGGTAGGGGATTGAGAGATTAAATTCAAGGCCCAGAATTCTATTGTCTCCCACTCTTATTTAACATCTCCAATCTCCATGCAATCCTAGGTGAGGTCATCTGTCATCGCAGATTATAGTATCTCAGCACACTGATGATATCCAGTTATATGTAACTGCCCTGGGCCAATCAGGTAATGGCATTGAGGTTGTTTGTTAGTGCTTGGGGACTCTGAAATTTTGGATTGAAGAGCACAAGCTTTGGCTCACCCCTAGCAAAATTGAGTAGCTTAAAATTCCCTAGTTCTGGACATTTTTGAACCCTGATAGAGAAGTGGGGTTTCCCAGGAAAAATTGAAGCATGATTTGGGGATTATTATAGATCAGTGGTTCCCAAAGTGGGCAGTACCCCCCCCCCTGGGGACAGTGAGATGCTAAGAGGCAAGTGGGCTGGAAGGGGACACTAAGAGGCAGCATGAGGGCATTTGAGGCACCGGCCCTGCAGGGTCACCCATTGACTGTTGCACCGCTCCAGATCCAGCTCCTCAAATGTGGCAGCTCTGATGCACTGCTCCGGTGAAACAGTCAATGGTATCCATCGAATGCGGAAGCAGCGGCTTTGCTTCACTTTCACAACGTGCTGCCACATTCAGGGCACCAGCTCCAGAGCAGTGCAACAGTCAATGGGGTGAGCCTGCAGTGCCAGCACCTCAAATGCCCCCCTACCGCCTTTTTAGTGTCCCTCTGTTGCCCCCTTGGGGATGCTAAGAGATGGCAAGGGAGTGTTTGAGGCACAGGCACCACAGGCTCATCCCAGTGTCTGTTGCACTGGAGCGGTGCAAGGGGCTCAGTGCGGTGGACCTGCAGGGCCGGCACCTAGAATGCGGCAGTGGCGTCACATTTGAAAAGTAGAGCAAAGCCAGAGGTCGGTAATTTTTGCTGCAAAGAATTACAAAAGCTTCTGGGTTGTGCACAAGAAGGGACACACATGTCAGTGCAATTCAGCAACATAAAATGAAGAAATAAAAATAAAACAAATTAACAAGAATCGGCAAAGCATCTCTGATTAGATTTTATTCACTACTAGAATCTAATCAGAGATGCTTTGCCGATTCTAGTCCAATGCCCTGATCCAGGAGGATTAGAAGAGAGTGTGTGTGTATATGTGTGTGCATGGCTGTCAAAACTCCAAATACAGGTTAAGTAGATCTGGGAAGGCCAGTCATAAATTAGAACACTTGCTAAACAAGTGGCTATTAAGTGAAGACCACTTATATTTGGTTTGCAGTCACCTGGCCATGCCAACCCAGTCACATGGCCACCAAACCACACCTTACCTGGTCATGTGACCAGCAACCCATGCCCACCCAATCACATGACCAGCAAGCCATGCCCTCAAATTAGGCCACACCCACATAAATTTGAATCCCACCCCTGGGTGGGGGGCACCGAGGATGAGTTTGTAGCACCAAGGGGGCGATGGACTGAAAAAGTTTGGGAACCACTATTCTAGATGAAGGAGTTGTACTCAAGAGTATGTAGCATCCAGGTTAGGAGGACCTTTCATCATGAACTCATTATGTTCAATCCTAGAAAGGGATGCCTTGGTCATGTTAACTCAGTCAGTCTTGTAAGGATTACTTTAATGGTCTATAATTAAAGGAGCTGTCCCTGAAGACCATTTGGAAGCTGCATCTGCTTTATAATGCAGTGGTTCACAGATGTTTTAACATTGTGGGCAACTGGGTATGATTTAGAATGCTGGATATCACCTATAAAGCCCTACATGGTATTTTTAATAGTTTTTTTTTACCCCTCCAAATCTAGTAGAAAGAAAATGCTCTGTGTTCCCTTGCATTAAGCAATATCTTTTTGGACCCCAGAGATGTGCCTTCTTGGTGGTAGCATCTGCCCTATGGAATGTCCACAGTTTCAGATGTCCTTGGCCATTAGAAATCAGGCTGCTCTTAAGGCATTTGGGCCAAATGGTTAGGCAAACTCTGTTTATTTATGTTTAACTTTATGTGTTGGTGATTTTTGAACATTATGGCTGATGTTAAATTGCTTTTAACTATTATTATTTTTGAGAGATTGGCAACTCATAAAACACAAAACCAACAATTAACCCTTGTTTCAAAAGATAATCACTATAGATTACAGTAAAGGAGGGGATCTCAGCAGAACTGCCTTCTGTTTGCAAATTTTTAAAGCAATATTTTTTACATATTTAAGCCTCTTAAATATGTAAAATTCTTGATATGATTTGAAACATCAAGTTTAATGTAAAATATCAGTGAATACAGCTATATAGGAGAATTATTTCATAATGAAAAAAAATACAAGTTATAGATTTAATTAATAATATGATTTATATTAGAGAAACAGAAATTTATAAAGAATAGTTATTGTGTTACAGCGGAGTTCTTGATGCTCTTTGAGCTTTGTTATTTGCAGATGTTTCATTACCCTATGAGGTAACATAATCTGTGCTGTGGGGGGGTTTCATTATTATTCAGCCTTCATCCCTTCATTTCCTTTTCTCAAACATTTAACTTTTAGCAATAGCAACATCTGACACACAAGCCAAAACATGTCTGCATTACAAGATGCAGAGCAGCTCATCAGCAAAAACACATTTCTTGCTGAACCTTTCCAAATACATTGGAGAGGAACAGCAGATTGAGGCAATTAAGACAGTCTCTCAAGCACTTCAAACCACAGGTACCTCAGCTGTGCTTTTAATATTAATCCAAGACTTTTAATGATAAAAGTAACACCAGAAGGCTCTTTATTACAGTTCCATTTTATTCACTCCTACTTACAGTCTTTCACTCTAGTGATTTCTACACATACATCTGTGGTAAAAGCTCCATCTTTTATTATCTTGGTATAGTTTGTATAGAATTAACCTCATCAAATTACACCAGAGAAAAAATTCTGAGCTATGTACCAAGCAAAGTCAGCCAGTGCTTTCTTATTAAAAATAATCATTAACTACTATGTAGACAGTGCTTAAGTACCTGCTTAATATGCCAATCTCTCCACATATACTTATACTGAGTGATGAAATAATTGAAGCAGTCCAATGGGATAATTACAGCAAGTGACATTTTTATTTAAAAGTATAATTTTGAGATGATAATAATGTGGGGGAAGTTAGATTAATTAGAGTTTTTACACAATATCCTCTAGCTCAGACACAATTCTTCATGCTGGGAAAAACTTTTTTTACAATATTTTCCAAATTGTCTGTCATTTATCATCACAGGTGGATATTCCAGGTTATATATTTAGAAATGTCACTCTTGAAAATAATATAAGCATATCCAGAGCCAGGAAATTTAGGAACTCATTTCAACAAAACGACTAAATGAATGAGGGATGGTTAGTCAGTTAATTCAGAATGATGGAAGGTGGGATGAAGAAGTAAAAAAAAAGAGGATTAATAGTTGATATAGCTGGGGTTAATATTTGATATAGCTAGAGGAGAAAATATATGGCAGGAAAATCTTAGATAATGCTGAGGGCTACAACCCTGACAGTCTATTATTACAATATATGTAAGATTAAATTACTGCCACCCAACACATTTTAAACATCAAAACAGTTTTTATTTGTATATTTGAATTATGAAAACTTATGAAAGTGGAAGGAAACATCTCTGAATTCATGTTTTCAGTGGGGATATACTGATATAGCTGACATAGAGGATGTCTATTAATTAAGAATCTATAATTTCATTTACATGATCCCATTCCAATAATATCAGCTTCTGCCTTTACACCTATGTGTGATTCCAAAATCAAACTCTACTACCTATATAAATACATTTTAAATCAAGCCATAGGAACAGGGACTTCTAATATTTTATTTAAAAAAACATTTATTTAAATAAGTTTAGATCTCATGTAATAATTAATATTGAGTTGAGATTCCCCAGCAAACTAAGAAAACCATAATCTTCCTATGCAATGTGGCCAAGTGACTAAAATCCTAAGAGGCTGTAGCACATATTAGTAATAGTCTGCAGTCCTTCCTCAAACTTAAATTTGTTAATTCTATTAAAATAAATGCATTTCCTGCTTGGATAACCAGAGTAGTAAAAATTATGCAAAGTTCTTTAAAATGATTCCTTATTTTCCTTCCTCTTATGCAGTATGTAATTAGGGAACATTAATTTTGGTAATTGTAAAATGCTTCGGTAACCTTTTGGAGTATTCCAATTTTTCAACAAGACTTAATGGCTTAGGTGCACTAGTAACAATGATGCAACTATCACTTTTCTCAATAATTTTAATAAGCTTTCATGACAAGTGGAAGTGGCTGAAGAGATTTCTAAGCTAACATAACAGCTGTTCCTGTTTCTGCCGTAGACCAATATGTGAAAGCACAGCTAAATAGTATTGGTGATTTGCCCAGGATATGGAACTTTTTATTTATTTTATCACATTGTAGTCCAGTCCAATCCAGAGAGAATCCATTTATTTGGAACAATACAACAAACCTCAGAATTTATCAGAGCCTTCATAAAATCATAAAAATCAATTGAACAAAAACCAAAAATATTAATCCATTTAAAATAAAGAATAGTACCTCAGTACTATAACTGTCCATGGGCCTGCTACATCCTTTTAAAGCTTTGTGAATTCAACATACAGGAAATAAATACCCACAATAAATGGAACTACTATATTTGCTTCCCCTTTTTTATGCCTTCAAGTCAGTCTTGACTCTCAGCAATGGGAGTGGGCTAGAAACTAGGAAACTATGTTTCTCTAGTCCTGTTTTACTCATGAAGTTACTTTGGACTAGTAACACTCTCTCTCTCTCTCTCTCTCTCTCTCTCTCTCTGTCTCTCTCTCTCTCCCCTAAGAAAAAGAGAATGGCAAACTACTTCTTAAAATATTGCAAGCTGCCTGGAAAAGTCCATGCAGTTTTCTTGCAATATTTTAAGAAGTGGTTTGCCATTCTCTTTTTCTTTGGGCTGAGAGAGAGCTAATAATCAAAAGCCGTCCAACTGGCTTTATGATTAAAACAGAACTTGAATTTACTGTTTTCTGGTTTCTAGCTCACTGCTTTTAACTATGGCAGTATATCAATTTGGCTCTTAGCCATAGTCTACTTGAGTGTAAAGAGAGCCCTGGACTTCCAGATAGATTAAAAAGAAAACATGGTAACTTGTGGAATCTACCGTTAGGACATTCAGAAGATTTGTAATATATCATCAGTGAATATTCCTAATCAGAAGGAATAGTATGCTAGAATCTGTCAAGAAAACAAATGTGGAACACAAATAATGCTTTTTCCTTATACAGTATATGTGATCACTGTGAGGAATTTTGAATTGCATGGAACCAGCAACAAGAAAATTACCTAATGACCCTGGAGGAGAAGAGGACAGACAACACCAACCTTGTACGAAAGAAGACAATACGAAGACTTCCAGTTTGAGCTTCTTCGGCGACAGACCGAAACCTCATTTCTGCGAGGCTTCGATCCATGCTCGCCGCTGGAACACCCCGAGCTGGCTGGTTTCAGGGCTAAGCTACCCCATGGAGGTGGTGAAGAAGGGGGAGGCTGCCTGCAGAGTTGAGGAAAGCCACATCTCTCCTCCCCAGCTGGTCATTGCTCCCTTTCCCAAAGGCGGTTGTAGCGGTGGTCAGAAATTGCCACCACAAAAAAGAATTCGACCAGAAAAGAATGTGTAGGAGGAAGATAAGAAGAGAAAGTTTTGGTTGACCAGGTCTGTTGAGGTAAGTCCCCGTTAGGAGAATGAGCACATACAGGGAGACATATAGACAGTAATGTTGGAATAGTACAGACACAGTACACAGATACACTATACAGTAAATGTAGGTTTTTACTTCCAGAAAGGTTTAAGCAAAGTCCAAAATAAGCAGTCCAAAGTCATTCACAAGTAAATCAGTTAGTTTTCAATCCAGGGATAATCCAGTGTCAAAAACAGTTCAGTATCAGACTTACATTAAATCCAGTAATATCAGTCAATTAGAAAAAAAGGAGCAAAGGCAATATTTTCCTACAGAAGGAAACAAAGATACACTCACACTCTCTTCTGAGACTCAGACTAAAACAATCCAGGTTTCTGGCTCCATCTTATGGCCATTAGAGAAACCACACCCAATTACAGTTTTGCATTTTCTTAAAGAGAAAGTACTAAAATGTTTATCCTGGTTTGTATATTTGTAACCCAAATACCTGTTTGGAGACTCATATTCCTGACAGGGTCAAACAGCAAAAGCAACAAATAAGGTACCCTGGAATTGAAACTATTAAAAAAAACAACAATAACATTGTTCCCTAAGAAGGTTTTTAAGCTGCGAAGAAGAGAGAAAAGGGAAAATATTTGGTTTTTTTTCTCCTTTTCCAATACTGACAGCTAAGAGATTTAAACAAGAAACTGGAAAAAAAATCCACTTTGACATTAATAGGCATTTAATGCTGAAAATAAAAAGTCAAAGGGATAATAAAGATTTCTGGATAATCAAAAGCTTTTGAAAACAGGAAAGGAGAGAAAAAGAATAAAAGGGCAGGATTTGGAAGGGAGGAGACTCCCTGGAATTAAAAAGAACTTCCAGCAAAATCTCAACAACACTTCCAAAAGATACATTTTAACTGAAATATTGCAACAAAAACCCCAGGAAGAGGAAGTGGGAAAAGAAATAAGAAGAAATAACTTGGGACTATTTGGATTATTTGATGATTTCTGGATTTTTGGTTATTGTATTTGAATGACTAAAATCAATTGGGTGGTTGTTTAAAACTGTTTAAAATGGCTCCACTTTTAGAAGAACTGAAAATGGAACTTAAAAAATACAAAGAAGATGCACAAGAAGGGAGAGGTTCTTTTGGCTTCGTATTTCAGTTTTTAGAAATGGAGATTTAGAATTATGAGAAACAACAAGAAATGCCTGCAGAACAAGAAGATTGTGACAAAGAAGAAGCCATCTTTAATGAACAAGTAATCTTAGGTGGGGGAAAAAAAGGAAAAGGGGGGAAAGAGAATGGAAAGTTTAAGATTGGGAAAAACAACTCAAAAAAAATAGAGTGAAAAATAAGTATAAAATCAGAAAGCAACAGAAGAGGGAAATGCAGAAGAGAGAATTAGAAGTAGAGAGACAAGGGGGTATAAAGGGGAGGGAGAAGATGAGAGGAAAGAAAGAAAGGAAAAGAAGTTATAAAGGACAGAAACAAAATATAGAGAAACAGGGCCTATCTAGAGATAATGGGTGAAAATCTAATGGAAAAAGGGATTCTGCAAAGGTACATAAGATAGTATTGTTATATTAGAAACAGAAATAATTTTAGAAAATATGAAACAATGTATGATTAAAATGTTTGATAAAATAGCTATCATAATTCAGTGGAATGCTTGTCAATAAATAAATGTAACAAAATGAATATTTAATGATTTACAAAACATATGTGAAGAGAAATAAGGGAAAATTAATTATAGAGATTATATGTGTCTTTAAGGAAGTATGATATTTAATTGCAAAGAAGTGTTAAAGATGTTAAGATTTTAATGATTATTAATGATAGAACTGAACTGGAATGGAATGAGGGTTTATAATTACATATATTTATAATCTTTTTTAAAAAAGAATATAGTGTGTATTATAAGAATGAACCAAGCAGAATTCGATTGGAAGTTATGTATTATGTGTTATATTGAAGCTCATAACCTTAAAATATATATTAAAGTTTAAATAAAGTTGAATGGATGTAATTAAAAGATATAAAGGTGTCATACTTCAATTAGTAATTACAGGAGAAAATTTGTTTAATGAGAAAAGATAATATGAAATTGAAACAGTACAGACAAAAGTATAAATATAATGATTTGAATTGAGATGAGATAATCAAAATGAAATTGAGAAAATTAAAAGAGGGGAAGAACTATATCAAAACTGTAGAATAGTATAAGATATGGAATAGAACACAAAAAGGAGCATGAAATTGAGTTTTGTGTCTGTATAAAGAAGTTCAACCCGGGACCATGCTATTTTCAAAAAAGATGTTTTACTTATATTTAGTATGTGTGAAAATGCAAATAAAACTTTATTAAAAAAAAGAAGAAGAAGAAGACGACAATATGTGGGCCTAATGTTACATTGCTGATGAACATTGCTAATGTTAGAGGATTCTAGTATCAGTAGAAATGTTGGGCTTGGAACCACCTTAGAAATATAGAATTTGGAGGTTCCATTCAGTCCATAATAAGTCAGCCCATGTCTGTACTGAAAGCTACATTTTGACTGTAAAAGTGACACTATAATTTACAGTTCTAATCTAGCCTTCAACCTTTCTTTTTTAAGAAAGGTTGTTGAAAGAGTTTACTGTAGTGCACTCTACAGTAAATAGTTCAAAGGTGCCTGTAAGAAGTACATTATCTGGATCTTTTCAGGCTAGGTTCAGGCTGGGGTACAGTACAGCATTGGTTGTACTTGCCAATGACCTTTGGGGGGTTAAGATAGAGATAGTGTAACTATTCTGGCCCTTTTAGAGCTCTCGTTGGCTTAAGTACCATCAACCATAGTATACTTCTGGACTGGCTTCAGGAGTTGGGAGTAGCAGGCACTGGGTTTTATTGATTCTCTTCTTTCCTCTGTGGCCAGATCCAATTAATGTTGGTCGGAAAGAGGATGTCAGGTCCTAGACCCCTGCAGGGTGGGTTGTCCAATGGTTTCAGCCTTTTAATCATTTTATACTCTACAAAAGAGCTTTTCAGAGCTTTCTGAGTTGGCGCGGAAAGAATATTCTTTGTTGTACTTTTTTGATGACATTTTTGATGTTAGGTGACCATTTTAGGTCTTTTGATATGATAGAACCTAGAAATTTGAAGGTCTCTACTGTTGATCTTGTGTTGTCTAGTATTGTAAGAGGTGGTAGTATGGGAAGGTTTCTCCTAAAGTCTAACACCATTTCTTTGAGTGTGTTCAATTCCAGATTGTTTCAATCACACCACGAGGCAAGTTGTACAACCTCCCATCTGGATGTGGATTCGTCATTGTCTCGAATGAGACTAACCACTGTTGTATCATCTGCAAACTTCAGTATTTTAACAGATGGATCATTTGAGATCATTAGTATATATCATTAGCAGTCATTAGTATATAGGGAGAAGAGAAGTGGAGAAAGCACACAGCCTTGGGGGGGGGCTGTGCTAATTGGCAGAGGTGATTCTGCTTAGCTTACCTGCTGCTTCCTGTCTGTTAGAAAGTTTATGATCCACTTACAAGTGTGTTCAGATATCACTAGCTGGTTTAGTTTAGTTTCAAAGAATGTCTGGAATTATGGTATTGACTGCTGAACTAAAGTCTACAAAGAGGACCCTTGTGTAGGTCTTTGAAGATTCAAGATGTTGCAGGATGTAGTGCAAAGCCATACTTAGTGGCTTTAGTGTAGTGCAAAGCCAGCATCATCTGTCAATCTATTTGCTCGGTATGCAAATTACAGAGGGTCTAACAGCAGATCCATGATGGTTTTCAGGTGGGACAGCACTAGCCTTTCAAAGGTTTTCATAACTACAGATGCTAGAGCAACTGGTCTGTAGTCATTCAGTTCCTTGATGGAGCACTTATTTGGCACTGGGATGATAGTAGAGCATTTGAAGCGAGAAGGAACAAAGCACATCTCTAGTGATTTATTGAAGATTCGGGTGAAGATGGGGGCCAATTGGTCAGTACAGACTTTTAAGCAAGGAGTTATCTGGTCTGGCCCTGGTGCTTTTCTTGGCATTTATCTATGAAATAGATCTTGCACTTCTTTTTCTGTGATCACCAGAGGTTGTGAGCCCAATGGATTGGGGCCAGTTGTAGGAGGCTTGGGTGTTGTTGGTGTGTTTGAGATGGGTTGTGGAGATAGGTAGCTGCAGTTTCCTTTCAAACCTGCAGTAAAACATGTTCAGGTTATCTGCTAGTTATTGGTTTCCTTCTGCCTGGGAAGGAGGTTTGCTGAAGCTAATGATGTTTTTAAGAGTTTTCCACAGGTTGGCTGGTTCATTTGTTGAGAACTGATTCCTTAACTTTTCAGAATAGCTTCTTTTTGCTGTTCTGCTCTCTCTTTTTAATACATTTCTGGCCTGTTTGTATGGCATTCTGTCACCTTTTCTGAAGGCTTCCTCTTTGTAGCTACATGGTGATTAGAGTCACACATTTCCCCAAACCAGGGTTTAGGGAAATGTGTGACTCTAATCACTATGTGAAATGGTTTTATGTATAATGCCATGTAGTTAACCTGATTGCTAATCAGATTTTGAGGTGACTGAACTCTCAGTGGACCACAAGGCTAATATTAACTGGAAAACATTCTGACTTATTATTTAAACCATAGTGTTATTCTGCTATCTTTTTCTTGATATTTAATAAGTAGCTGTGAGAAAAATGTCTGTGGCCATATCAAGGCAGCTTAATATGTTATTAATATTACTGATATATTAACTAATACAGAAACCATTATCTTTTTCAAAAATGTTCCTTTGTTTTTTAAAAAATATATTTTTAAAAAATATATATTTTCCATACATGGTGGATATCTACCCAAAGAATGACTACATAACAGATTATTTGTAAATATTTAACTTAGTTCTGTTAAAACCATAGTATTTTCTATGAAAAATATTTGCTAATTTAAGTGTAAAGAACTAAAATTCAGTCTATCCAAATTATCCCTTAAATGTTACTATTTCATTGACCTGGTTATAGGAAACTGCTTAAAATATAACTTACAGTGTATTTTTCTGTACTCAGTGACGAGTGACATATACCTGCATGTTAACCAACTATTACATGTTCATATTTAACAGAATAACAGAGTTGGAAGGGACCTTGGAGATCTTCTAGTCCAACCCCTGCTCAAGCAGGAAACCATTTCAGACAAATAATTGTCCAATCTTTTCTTATAAATCTCCAATGTTGAAGCACCCACAATTTATGGAGGCAAGTCATTGCACTGATTAATTATTCTAACTATCAGGAAATTTCTTCTGAATTCTAGGTTGGTTCTCTCCTTAATTAATTTCCATCCATTGCTTCTTGTCCTGCCTTAAGGAGCTTTGGACAATAGATTAGGCCACTCTTCTTTATGGCAATCCCTTAGATATTGGAACACTGCTATCATGTCATCCCAGTCCTTCTTTTCATTAAACTAGACATACCCAGTTCCTGTAACTGTTCTTTGTATGTTTTAACCTCCAGTCCTCAGTCATCTATGTTGCTCTTCTCTGCACTCTTTCTAGAATCTCAACATATCATTTATGTCACAGTGACCAAAACTGGATGCAATATTCTAAGTGTGGTCTTACCAAGGCATTATAAAGTGGCATTAATACTTCATGTGATCTTGATTGATTGATTTATTATGTGCCATTAACATGGTGTTAACTCTTAGCAACTAGATAGATAGGATAATCTCTTCTGATCATGATCCTTCAGGTCTTCCAACCTCTTTTTTTTCTCCTTCTACTCTTTTCAGTACTATAATCTTCTCCCTAGAGCTATGGCTTCACATCCAAAGCAGGAGAATTTGAGCCTGGTTATTTATGCCTCAATAATATTCTGAGCTGATTTATCCGATGATCCATTTGTTTGTTTTGGGATGAGTGAATCTTCCTTGTTAGATGAGATTAGGCATCTTGCTAGGTTTAGGAGAGCAATTAAAACCTGGCTTTTAAAGAAAGCTCTATGAGAGGTTCTCTGATAGAAAACAGCATAGAAGCCCCAATTAATCAATCATGCTTCTGATATTCAGATAAAGTAATCTGGTCCATATTCATATTAATTTTGGGAAGGCTTTAGTACATGCATACATTGTTAGTGAAAATAATGAGCTAAGTGCTTGTGTTACAGAGCTACCTGTATATTTTTAAGTCTTTCTCTATGTTGAAATATATGGATTGATATGCGTAACACTTTTTCTGTATTCTAGTCACGTGTAAGGTTAACTATATGGAGAGAAAAAGATGAAATTTATAATCTACTTTCATAATCTAACGCTAAAGAATTAGGCAATTCTAGGTACCTCTTAGTGCTTAATATTGGTATCCAGCAGACATTCCCAGGGCAGTTTAATAAATATGAACTACACACTTCTCTATGTCAAGACAACTTCTGGAAATCGTTTTGCTTCTATAGGTTATAAATACTCATGTTCTGATTTCTTTCCTCCTTCATAAGTTCCTTAGTGTCAGAAAAATAATTGTAGAAGCAATTTCCTGGGTATTATAGAGGAGTACATTTTAGACTCTTCTGGTCATTATGATAGTTGTCTCAATACTAAACGCTTGTTTACCTATTCATAAAAATGTGATTTCCCCTCCTTTTCTATCAGAAAGTTCAAATCATTTTTTTCAGAGTTCCAATAGCACAATATCTGTGGTTTTATTAATTTGAAACTACCTAAGACCTTGCTGCTATAAATAATGAGATTGTTCACTGGTCTTCATGAAGAAATGTCAGACTTTTCATATTATCATGAAGCTGATATCTCCTTGTTTCAAATGTGGAAACAGATAATTATCCAAGATTTTGGAATAGAATTAACACACACTAGAGCATGTCATGAACATTTCCTCCAGCAAACAAGATGGGCAATTGCTGTACAAAGCAATGAGAAATGTTTCATTCACTTCCTTCAGACAATTTGGAAGGCACTACTGACTTAACAAATCACAGCATACATTTCCAAAAATGGTGTCATTCAAGGACTGGTGCGGTACTTCTCATTTCACACTTTTTAGGTCTGATCAAACAGATTGTTTCCACCCTGTCAATGTAAGGCTAAAAGCTGGCAGTGTGATGTTTAGATACAAGATAGCCTCACTACACGTAAAAGCTATCATCAGCTGTTGTATAACAAATGGATCCTTGAAAGCATTTGTTCTCATTGGTCTAAAGCTTCCTATGGATTAAAAAAAACTTAGCTATACATAATATGTGCAGTAATTTTCATATCTGTTGGGGTAGAAGAATTATAAGAAGTACTTACCAACTTACAAAAGGGATATTATTGTGAAGATTTGTTATATAAAATGTATACATATATAACAGTTTGCAAAACATAAGTCAGTTAAGTCAAGTAAGGATAAATAGATAAATATAAGTTATATAAATTATCAGGCCTAAACTTGTGTTCTTAAAAAAACTTATCTCCCATAAGTTAGGTATCTTCAGGAAATACCCAAAGGACCTGTAAGGAACAGCCAAACTTAAATGCAGTTTTCTATGACCTCCTACCCTCTGGTTTTGTTGGCACTGTAGCTTTTATATTTCCCAACCATTGGGAATTCCTTCAGTTGGGAATACAGAAAATTGCAATCCTATCCAAGTTTGGTAAACTTTATAATTTGTTCCCTAAATGTGTGCTATTCAGAGACATGTGAGATATACCAATTTATTCAACACTGAAATAAATTAGTTATATCTTGTCTTTTTTTAAAATTAGAAGTACATGAGGAAGCCTGTATTCCTGGGATAAATATATATATGAACCCATACATGCAACCTTCCGCAATGCTGTTACAAATCTGGGACTGGAACAACTATTAACCAACAATACTAGTCTTAACAACTGCCTTGATCTGATCTTCTGCAATAGTTTGAACTTAATTTACAGAATACAAACTAAAGAACTCTTTTCCAACAGTGACCACAATATGATTGACTTTTGTCTCAACATACGCCCACACAAAAATCATCACAATGACAGAATCCCCAATTATAACTTCAAAAAGTGCAACTATGATCTTACAGACAACGTTCTCTCATCCCTTGATTGGCAATTTCTATTCTCTGGATGCAATAATGTTGAAGACCATTACAATATATTTTTATTTGAAGTGAAAAGAGTCATCAAACTATATGTACCAATAAAACTCCCAAAACCAGAAAAAACAAATTACCCGTAACAATAAGGAGACTTCAATCCAAAAAAAGATCACTCTGGCGGAAAAACAAATCTGGTCATGTTGCCAACTTCGAAAGCTGATACAAAAATTTATGCTACCAGATAAAGACTGAATGCATCAATTATCACATTAAACAAGAGGAAAACCTTCTATGCATCAATTCCACTCGTGCTTTTTACAATTTTGTACACAACAAACTAAAAGACTCAAGGTCCATTCCACCCCTGATAGGACCTAAAGACTGCAACAATGACACCATTAAAGCCAACATCTTCAACGCATTCTTTGGCTCAGTATTTGTAAACAGCAATGGATCATGCCCGATATTTCCTAACCACCGACAACTACAAAGATCTAATATATATCGATTTTACAGAAGACAATGTTGAAAAAGCACTAAATCTAAAACCATCTCTATCTATTGGACGGGATGGAATATGTGCTTTCTTCTCAAAAAAGCTATCCACTGCCATAGCAGAACCTCTAAGCATAATCTTTGAAAAATCTTTCAGGACCAGCTCCTTGTCTAACTATGGTCACAAGCCACAGTCATCCTCATCTTCAAAAAGGGAGACCCCAGCCTAGTTGAAAATTACAGACCAATCTCCTTATGCTGCGTCACCTGTAAAGTCATGGAATCAATTATTAACCAATCCATTATCCTCCACTTAGAGACAAACAACCTGATTAAAATAAATCAATTTATTTGATTTCTCTCTAATAAACAACTTGGTTTCAGAAAAAAAACTTTCCTGTAATCTGCAACTCTTACACTTCAAAAACATATGGACTACACAACTCAATCAGGGCAAAACAATAGACACAATCTACATAGACCTCTGTAAAGCCTTTGATTCAGTGGTACATGACAAACTACTCCTAAAACTAAAATCTTATGGTATCTCTGGATACCTGCATAATTGGATAGAGGCATTCCTGTCAAACAGACAACAAATGGTCAAAATTGGGGGTGTCCTATCAAATTCTGTACCTGTCAATAGCGGTCTCCCCAAAGGCAGTGTTCTAGGACCAACCCTCTTCATACTCTACATAAACGACCTCTGTGATCATATTAAGAGCAAACTGATGATGTAAAGCTGTTCAATATTACAGACAATACTGCTACCCTTCAAAAAGATCTAGACTATGTATCAAAATGGTCAAACAAAGGGCAACTTCAAATCTCAACAAATAAATGCTCTGTCTTACATATTGACAAAAAAAAAATCAGAAAATAAAATACAGGCTGAATACAGACCTTGTTGATGATCCAAACTCTGTCAAGGATCTTGGAATACTCATCTCTAATGATCTAAGTGCTAGAACCCACTATAACTACATAGCCAAAATGGCATAAAGAGTTGGAATCCTACGTAGCTTATTCTCTGGTACTATCACACTAATAACTAGAGCATACAAAACATTTGCTAGACCAATACCCGAATACAGCTCTTCAGTCTGGAACCCACATTATGTATCTGATAGGGTTGAGAAAGCACAGTTGAGATAGTCCAGAAATATTTCACAAGAAGAGTTCTCCACTCCTCTATTCGTTGTAGAATACTTTATGCCACCAGACTTGAAATTCTAGATCTAGAAAACCTTGAATTACGCCATCTTCGGTCTGATCCAAGTATGGTATATAAAATCATACATTGCAATGACTTACCTGTCAATGAATACTTCAGCTTCAACCGTAACAACACAAGAGCACACAATAGATACAAACTCAAGGTTAACTGCACCAAACTTTATTGCAGGAAATACGACTTCAGCAACAGAGTGGTCAATGTCTGGAATATTCTACCTGACTCTGTAGTTTCTTTCCCAAACCCCAAAAACTTTAACCTTAGACTGTCTACTATTGACCTCACCCCTTTCTTAGAGATCTGTAGGAGACGTGCATAAGCGCACCAACGTGCCTACCATTCCGTGTTCTATTGTTTCTTTTATTTTTCTTATATATATTTCCATGTATTCATAACTGTTAGGGATAACATTGTTTACCCTAACTGGTTTAGGTGAAATAATAACTATGAATCATAGTTATGTATGTTAAAGTGTCTGCAGCTTTAACTGTGGGATAGTAATTAAAGGAGTGGTTATGAAAACACTATAAAAGTAGCAAGTCTACAGCTTGCTCATTCTGGCTTTGATGATCCTTGATTACTGCTTGGAATCAAGACTGCATTGCTCAAATGGGAGAGACAACAAAGGACTGATTTGTAAGTGAACTGACATAGGATATTCTACATGGACTTTGCTAACTGAATATCCCTGAATGGACTGACTACTTGATACATGACTATTGGACTGTTATTTGACTATGCCATGAACTTATAATGGAATAAACTATATTCTTGATAGCACAAGCGTATCTGTTATTTTTACTGTATGTTAATAAACATACAAGCTTAGCTCACTCATTTATCTGTGTGCCTATCTGACTAACGCTGCACATTCTGTTTAGCTTGTCTACCTAACCCTGGTTGGGGAACCCAGGCTTAACAATAACTATGTTTTCACTTATACTATTATCTTAGTTAGCAATTGACAAATCAAAATAAATAAAAAATAAATATACATACACACACTTGTTAAGTACTAATACATAAAGTAAAAAATTGCAATGAAAAAAATGAAAAAAAAACTTTTGCAATTAATTCTGACTCCATGATCTTTAAAAGATATCAGAAATCTAAGAGACAACTAAGTATCTATTCATCTTGTACAGAATGTTCCCAAAAGCAGTTTTTTTTAGTCCTGTCTGCATGACATCAGGCTTTTAAACAATGAATGGTAGCTATGAGAACATCAAACTACTTATTTAAAAATAAAATTAACGATTGAATGTTGTTTTATTAGCACAAATCATGCTTCTGACACCCATAAATGAAATAATCTGTGAAAAGTGTGACACTGGGTGAACTTTTTTTAAAAATAGAGATGAATAACCATTCAAGTTTTCCCCAAGAGAAAGGGACATTTGTTGATAATGAATGCTTTTGTTACCTTCCACAAAAGACAGTAATGATTCATTGAATGATGCAAAATGCAAATGTACACAACAGATTCCGGCTGTCTCAAATCATGCCAAATATCTCTGTTGTTCAAACAGAAATTCATTATCCACTTCTTTTAGAGGCCATCACTGTACCAACCTTCAGAGAGATTCTTATGTGGATGGTGGGATATGTTAGTTGGCTTGTTAAAAACAGGAAATTCAACTCTGGAGGTTAGTAGCAAGAATCTTTTTTTTAAGACAATGGACAAGAAAATGCGAAAAAATAGTATTTTTAATGCAGCAATTGATAAAACAGAAGCAATGCTTTCAAATTACCAGCTAGATACTTAAGAGTATGGTTAGTAGATAACTGGATAGGCAAAAGATATGAACAATTGGAAAAGGGACAAAGGAGGACACGTTAACTATTTAGCGTTATGGTGTTAAAGTAAATTACAGAAAAAACTGAAAAAATGTATATGTATATGACAGTTCTTTTTCCAGCATGATAAATTGATTCCTCAATGTTAGGAATATGTGAAAACCATTTTGGAGACAAAAGTGTGTAACTGACAAGGATTGCGTCAATTTCGGGCAGCAGTGCAAGCTGGTGGAAGAACACTAATCAACTTACTAATTTGTGGTTAAAGTCCATGTCACACTGCACCAACGGATGGAAAGAGGATGTAAAACGGAGAGAAACACTTGCCATCCATTGGTTAACGTGATGCTTCCGTTCTGTACTCACTGCTTCCATTTTTCATCCTCTCTATCCGTCCAGCATCCGTCAACTGAGATTCCATCCGCTCAAAAAGTTTTGAGCTGCTCAAAACTTTTTCAGCGGAAAATGTTTCCAACATGTCTGTTCTGCATCCGCAACGCATACGGGGAACATCCGTTCTACATCCATCGTCATCCGTTACGCATCCGCTATATCCGCTAGATATCCGCTGTGCATCCACGCAACTCAAATCCGCTCCAGCAGAAAATGGACACAGGGAGGAACGGACACAAAGCGTTAGTAGCACGGACGGAGAAAGGATGAAAGCGGATGCAGCTTGCATACAAAGCATTAAAATGAAAAAAACGTTCGCAGAGGGGATGTATCTCGGATATTTAGGATGTCTGCAGGATGCCTACAGGATGCAAAGGGACACCGAGCAGAAAACCTATATTTCCTATAAAAAGGGGGAGGAACTCATCTGGATCTCACTTTCAGTCCAGCAGCCCTGCTGTGCAGACCTCTTCAGCCTTCATCTGGATCTTCCTCTTCCACAGCATCCAGTCATCTCCACCATGGATTGTAACACACTCCTTTTGGTAGCCACCATAGTTCTGCAACAGTGCGAAGCCATCTACAGGCTCTTTCACCTGTTCTACGGGAAGAAAAGTAGGTGGCCAAGAAGTGTCTGGGTCCAAAGATGGATCAGGAGAAGAGCAGAGTACGGATTGTACAACAAGCTGATGGTGGAGCTGAGGAATGAAGACACTCGTGCATTCCAGCACTTCATGAGGATGCCACCAGCCATGCTTGACGAAGTTGTGGAGCAGCTGAGACCCAGGTTGACCAAGCAGAGCACCAACTTCCGGTCCATTATGGACCCTGGGTTCAAGGTGGCACTGACTGTGCCACCTGGCCTCCGGGACCACATACAGGAGCATGCAGTATGCCTGAAGGGTGCCACACAACACCATCAGCATTGTGGTCAGAGAAGTGGTGCAGGCCATCATCGAAGAATACCTGGAGGAGCTCCTCCAGTGCCCCTCCACTGAAGAAGGCTGGAAGAAAGTTGTAGAGCAGTGGTATCAGAAGTGGAACTTCCCCCACACCGTTGGAGCCAAAGATGGCAAGCACGTGGCCTGCAAAGCTCCAGCCAAGTCAGGGTCCACTTATTTCAACTACAAGGGCTTCTTCAGCATCATCCTCTTCGCCATGGTCGATGCTGACTACAAGTTCATGTACATCAATGCTTCAGGCAACGGGTCAGCTTCAGATGCCCAGGTATACAAAGCCAGTCACCTCAAGGAGGGGCTGGAACGCAACCTCATCATGGGCTTCCCAGATCCAGACCCCCTGCCCAATGACACACAAGATGTGCCCTACTTCATCATGGGGGATGACGCCTTCTCCCTCAGAACCTACCTCATGAAGCCCTACACTTCCAGATGCCTCACCCATGAAGAGAGGATGTTCAACTACAGGCTGTCCAGGGCAAGGCGGGTGGTGGAGAACACCTTTGGCATCCTGGCCAACAGGTTCCAGATACTTCTCACCATCATGCAGCATTGCCCAGAGACTATGAGGAGGATCATGGAAGCTTGCTGCATCCTGCACAATCTCATGCACACCCGCTACCCAGTGTTGCAGAACAGACTCGTGGACCTCCAAAAAGGCAATGGGGACATGGAGCCTGGTGAATGGAGACAAGGGCAAAACCTGATAGACACTGTGGATGAGCAAGGCCCCAACAGAGCTTCACGTGAAGGGAAGAAGCAGCGCAACCTCCTGAAACACTGGTGCAACTCCCCAGGTGGAGCAGTGGAGTGGCAAAACAGGATGGTAGATGCTTAATGGATGCTTCCTTCAGCCTGTCTCATCACACGGATGAGATTGTGCCATGTATGTTGAGTGGCCCTACAATGAACAGGGCATTTAATAAAAAGTTGTGTTTATGTTGAAATGTGTGGATGAATGATTACATTGTTATTGATAATAAAGGGCCATAGGTGTGGCACCTGGGAAGATGGACCATACAGTCCCACTATGCTTGCACTGGAGGTTTATCTATCCCAAAGCTATTACCCATCCCACAGATATCCCTGCCCATCCCACTGCTATCCTTACCCACCCCACAAGCATTCAAAGGCTTAAACCATTTCTAAAAGTTTCCACCAAGACTTTAAAAGAACTGAACCTGGTGTGAGGAGCAAAGATAAACTTTATTAATTACAAACTGTAAAAGCAAAATGTTCCTCAGTGGCGGACCTCACCCTCCAAGAAGCTGCATTTGGCCATCACATAGGTCTCCCGGTCGGTGAGCTTGACTGCGGCCTGGCCAGACTTCTTGAGGTGCAGCTTCCTGTACCAGGTGTGCATGTGCTTCCACCACCCGAGGAGGAACTCCGAAATGTAGCCCAGGCTCTCCGCCTTCTCTCTCCAAGCCACCTGCTTCTGCTTGGTGTCTCGATAGAGCCTGTGTCCCTTCCGCCAGAGGTACTCGTTCTCCCTCAGCCATTCGAGCACCTCATCTTCATGTTCCTCTTCGATGGAGTACTGCCTCCTCTCCCTATCGTGCGATTGCCTCTTCCTCCCTCTGGCAGGGCCTTCTGGGCCTTCATCAGAAGGGATTTGAGGTTCTAGGGGCTGGTCCACCACACCACCACCAGCAGCAGTAGCAGCAACAGCAGCAGCAAAAGCAGGACCAGCAGGACCAGCAGCACCAGCAGCACCAGGAACACCAGCAGCACCAGCAGCACCAGCAGCACCAGCAGCACCAGCAGCAGTAGGGCCAGGAGCAGCAGCAGCAGAGTAAGCACCAGCAGAAGCACCAGCACCAGGAGCAGCACCAGCAGAGTCAGCACCAGCAGAAGCACCAGTACCAGGAGCAGCAGCAGAAGAGTAAGCACCCACAGAAGCACCAGCACCAGGAGCAGCCCCAGCAGAAGCCCCAGCACCAGCAGAGTCAGCCCGAGCAGCAGAAGCCCCAGCAGAAGCAGAGTCAGTACCAGGGGGTGGGATGGTGGCCCTGTCCTTCTTGCCAGGGCTGGCAGAAGATGGCACAGGCTGCCTCTTCTTCCCCATGGTTGTTGGCTGGAGATGTGTCTGGCAGCAGGTCTTTCCTCTGAATGGTGACCTGCTTGCGAGCTGCATCCTTTTATATCTGCGGGGCTGATGCAATGCATCCTCCCCGCATGCGCAGTGAACACTGTGCATCCGCTAGGCTTCCGCTAGGCTTCCACTCTGCATCCGCTTCATCTGCTCGGCATCCGCTCTGCATCTGCTCCTTCCGCTATGCGTCCGCTTCGCTGTGCTCCCCCGGAAGCCCTGCGGAGGTGCCATCTGCTCCCATCCTCTTCCATCCGCTAGGCTTCCATGGAGCATCTGCTTCCCATCCTCGCTACGTCCTCTCCCCGTCCGTTCCTTTCCGTTGTTGTCCGCTCTGTTTATGCAAATTTGGTGCACTTTTGAGAGCGGATAACAACGTATGGAACATTTTCTCGTCCGCTGTGTCCTTTTTACAAACATTTTGCATCCGTCGGCCAATGTGACAGGGCCTTAACTCTTATTGGGAAAGCACCATACCAGGAGAAAGCTATTCTGGAAGAAATAAGCTTGTTAGATAAAAAGTCAAACAATATTTGATTTAAAGGCCATGCCTGCTGACATAAGGCATGAGGTCACAATCGAGTATGCATTGCCAGAAGTCCAGAAACTCTTGTAAAGGGACTACCACCCTCAAGACCTGAACACAATAGCAATTTCCAATTTGTATTTCTCAGCAAGTAATATTAAGAGGTATAGAGAGCCTCAGCTACTGGAGGTAATATAAATCCAACGTGAATGAAAAACTTGTAATAACTAAAGATAGAAAATATGGCAGTTGATAGCCAATTGATATATTCTAAAACCAATAGTATTGAAAATAAAATTTAATATGGTAGCTGTAAAAGAACCAAAATGCTCAAAAGAGTGATGTTAGAAGTTGAGACATACAGAAGTGTGTCTAATAAAATGCCTTGAGTTTTAATAAATTCAGTAATGCTCTATCTTCCATTTAGTAGTTCATATTGCTTTTAATGAATTTATATTAAACTACCAATTCTGACTTCATTGGGGAAACTGAACAATAATTAAAAAAACAGTATTACATTTTTTCCCTAGAAATCTGAATACTTTTGTCAATATTTTGCATTGTAGCTGGCAGCCCACACAACAAGTTTACAATCCGAAAGTTGGTTTGACAGGGAAGGCAGCAGTGGGAATGGAATGAGCAAAGAGACAGAATCCAGTGGAGACTGTGATGATGAAGATGGATGCCAAGGATCAGGTGATAAAAGCTACACAAAAGGTACGGCTATTAATTTTGCTTATATGCACTTCAAAAGTTCATCAAAACTGGGTTGTCTATGCCATTCTCTATATAGCAACATAAACCATGGTTGAACTCAATGTGAACAAACCTTACTTCTTCCAAGACTCAATCCTATCCTCTTCAGCAGAGGGTTTTGCTCTCGAATTTACTTAACTGCAACATCTCATGCATTCATAGGCTATATTTTGATTTTTAAGTTGATTAGACATGCATTATAAACTTCATTTATTAAAACTAGCCATTAGTTAGTTTTAAATTATGATCACAAGAAGAGGTTAGGTATATTCACAGTGAGAAACATCAACTTTCTACTGTTTGTGTTTTCCATAAGCCGAAGAAAATGTATGCTTATATCTTTGATGGTTTAAAGTTAAAAAAGTTAAAGTTAAAAAATATGGTTTAAAGTTTAATGTAAAAGCTAACAATAAAACCATTTTGATTTAAGAACTTTGAAATATATGGTTCAATAGCATTGCTATTAACTGTATAAATTTGAATGCTGTGGGATAAGTATGTAGAGTACCCAAAGCTATTGTCACTATTTAAAATGTTTAAAGTTTACTGTAAGAAGTTCTTCCATTATTCTTCCATTGGCTGGTTTGTTTGTTTGTTTATTATATTCTTCCTTTGAAAAATATGGTCCTTCTTTTTTCTTTCTTTTTTTAAATTTGAATAATTTAAAGTCAGCTTCAACTTAAAAGAAATTGTTGCTTTCTAGGATTAGATTTCTAGGACAGCAAGTTCTTAATTTTAAGTATGGTTGTATATAAATAATATTTAATTAAAACAATCCTTTTACTGTAACAATTCTTGTCCAATTTTCATTTCTCTTTGTTCAGTGGGATTTGTTTTTAATTTAATAAATGCTTTAAGTAAATTGTTTGCATTTCAAATTAGTCCAAATTAAACTACAGCCAGGTGCTGCAGTGGAAATTTTAATTGCTATACTTTCAGTGCAAATACTGTGTTTTTGTTTGTTTGGTTTTTGTTTTAGTCATCCACTAACATAGAAGAAAGCATTTTAAATTTGTCTTACTAACGCAAATAACAGTGTTTGAAAGTGGTCCATGTTTTCCCTGTGATAATGTCATGGATTTGGGAGAAGTGATGTGGAATAGAAAGAGAGAACAATGTTTTTATACAAATTATGTCTATCAAAATATAGCCCAAATAAATTGTAGTGAATAGTCTTGTCCCATTAAACATAGCAATTCCTTCTTTTAAGCATTATGTTTTATCATTAAAATATTTACTGTTTAAAATTATTAATAAAAGTGATAATATATTTAAATAACAGGTTACTTGCGCATTTTTTTACATATTTAGATTTAATTGCATAGAAAAACATAAAGAGTAGTAAGCAGTAAGAATTATAATAATTCTTTCCGTGTAGGAGAATAGCCATGTTTTAGAATTATGAGGGCTATCCACAAAATATATTATGTTTTCGTCTGTAGCAAGAAGGGGCGGAGCTAACGTGGCCATGGTCTGTGGGTCCACCATTTAGTCTGCATCTAATCATGCTAGTGGGAGTTCGTATCGTTGCCCATTATTTCACAGCAAATGTTTGAAATGTGTGCTGCAATTGGAAATCCCACGAGTTCTGAGGTGCGATCAGTGATAAGGTTTTTGTTGGCAAAAAACCATAAAACGATTGAAATTTTTTGGCAACTGTGTGAAGTGTACGGGGACAACATCATCACTGAAGGTGGAGTGCACCAATGGTGCATTAAGTTTAAAAATGGACGAACTAATGTTCATGATGAACAGCAGAGTGGACGTCGGAGCATTGTGACTGATGAACTGGTCATGAAAGTTGATGACAAGATTTGTGAAAACCGCCGTTTCACAGTAATGGAACTTTCGCTTAGTTTTCCACAAATTTCATGCAGTTTGTTGCATGAAATTGTTACACAAAAGCTAGGCTACCACAAATTTTGTGCAAGATGGGTGCCAAAAATCCTGACAGAAAACCACAAGAGTCAGCATATGGCTGCATCATTGACATTTCTGTACTCTAACGACAAACATGGAGATTCATTTCTTGATCGAATCATAAGTGGAGATGAGACTTGGGTCAAACATGTGAACAGCAAGACCAAATTGCAGTCTATGGAGTGGGGGCACACAAATTCCCCCCAAAAAACAAGAAAACATTTGCAAACATTATCTGCAAAGAAGATTATGGCGACTGTTTTTTGGGATAGGCAAGGTGTGCTTCTTATCGATTTTCTGGAACATGGTGCAACAGTAAACTCTGTGAGGTATTGTGAAACATTGCAAAAACTAAAAAAAGCAATTTAGAACAAGCTCAAAAATTTTGTTTTTGCATGACAATGCCTGACCACACACAGCAAATTGCACTCAAGAAGTCCTGAATGCTTTCAAGTGGGAGATTTTTCCTCATCCACCCTACAGCCCCAATCTTGCACCAAGCGACTACCACTTGTTTCCAAGGATGAAGAACTGGCTTGGAACACAGCGCTTTGACGATGATGCGGAACTGCGGGCAGGCGTGACTGACTGGCTCAAATCTCAGGCGGCTGAATTTTATGACAATGGAATTACAAAGCTTGTTCACCGCTATGATAATAAGTGCCTCAATTTGTTTGGTGAATATGTTGGAAAGTAGTATTTAAGTGTCACTTCCAAGTGTACATAATAAAAAAAATTTCCTACACTTTGTTTTTTTTCTATCGCAAAACGTAATCTATTTTGTGGATAGCCCTCGTATAATAATTCTTTCTGTGTAGGAGAATAGCCATGTTTTCTGTATGCTACAAGATTTTTGGAGTAATTATAAGGCATTATCAGGTATTTAGGTATTATATATATGTTTTGTAAACTGCAATAAATATTAATTGTTTAAATTAGATTTAATATTGTAGATATATTTATTTTGCCAGAATTTTGTTCAAGAATGAAAAAGAAAAGTTTTTTTGTGCTGCAATTTTTCTATACTTTGATACAGTTTCTTGTCTTAAACTGTAGCAACAACTGTGGTGATAATTATTAATACAGATGTTTTAAAAGGATCTGAATAAAAACATGGAGAATCAGGTATCAATGACTAGGAGTCTTGACGATAATAAATGATTATAGGAGGCATACTTTAAACACAAGGGAACAATAATAAATGGATGTTTGCGGTATCTGCTATCCCGCATTAGATGGGCGTCTCATGATAGGGAGCGAAAGGAGAAAGAAACGACA